>CAUYQG010175663.1:0-25324 GCA_963574415.1 Tarsius wallacei | reverse complement strand
GGGTTAGGTATACAAAAATGCTTCGTTCAGGTACCCTTGTTGATAAGAGGTGTCTCCCCATCCCCAGACAGATATTTACCACCATTAATCCCATCACCCTCACCCTCCCCTCCCCCATATTTTCCCACCACTGTCAGTTATGGAAAATTACAGTGGGCTCTTCTAAGGCTCAAAAACCTCTGCCTCTTGAGAACTATTTAATAAAGAAGCATCAAGGCCAGCCACCGTGGCTCACACATGTAATCACAACAATTTGGGAGGCCTAAGCGGGAGGATCACTTGAGCCCAGGAGTTCATGACCATCCTGGGCAACATAGCGACACCTCCTCTTTACAAAAACTACAAAAATTTGCAGTGTTTGACAGAACAGGCCTATAGTCGCAGCCACTCAGGTGGCTGAGTTGGAAGAATCACCTACGCCCAGGAGGCTGGGGCTGCAGTGAGCCATGATCTTGCGCCTTTGCACTCCAGCCTGGGCAACAGAGTGAGATCCTATTTCCAAAAAAAAAAAGTATCAAAAAAATTATTTAACAATCTAGTTTTTTATCAACCTTGTTGTCTTGGATTTCCACATATAAACTTCACAATACCTTATTTAGCTCTCAATGAACACATATCTTCTGAAAACTGTAGACAATTTTTAGCCAAGGATCTCTCAACGAATGAGAAGGTAGGGAAGAAGGCATGGAAGAGCTGACCAGGTGATGTTCTAGCCAGGATCTTGAGATATCTCCCACTATGGATAATTGTGTAAATGCAGGCATGGTCTTCTGAGACTTTTTTCATCCAAATGGGACCACTTTATCATCCATTCTGTTGGGGCTTAGAAGGTGGGCCACGCTCTCAAAACTCCAAGTTCCAACATCATTCGGGAAGTGGTGAGAGTTCGGTAATTGTACAGAACTATAACCCGGGTTCTAACTGGGTCAGCCTCAAGATAAAAACAAATAAATACTCCAGTGCCCAGGAGTCACCCAGACCTACAAGCAGAGAATCTTTTGAAACCAAATCACGAACTTAACTTTTTCCCATGCATAAGTGAACAACCTTTTAGCAAAATTTAATGACAGAGTTGAGACCAAAGATTCTGGTCTAACTAACAATCATAGTGAAATAGGTTTGATGGTTTCAGTTGAGTGCATATCATGAAAGCACTCTGGCACAATTGATAGGATGTTCATGAGGAGGTAATATACAGATCCACAGATTAAATTACTTTTCACCCCAAGAGATATTTATAGGGGAGATCTATCAAGGTTACAGGGAAGAGCAAGTGACATGACAGTAAGAATGCTCAACCTAAGCTTATGTGCTGGAACGTAAAGACACATGCAATTTTACCTTTGTTAACTATTACAATTGACAACCTTTCATTTAAAAGTGTTTTGGTACAGAAATTCGTTCTAAAGATTTATACTTGTTTTTCAAATTGAATTTCATTGAATAGAAATGTTTAAATGCATCAGTTTGTTTTATTGTGGAAGACATACTACCTATATCTTAAAATATGAAATTACTGTTTCCATAATTTAAAAAAGAATGCATTTCAGTATAGAGTAGATGCTACTTATATCTTAAAATAAAGAATAAGGACCAGAAATATGAAATTATTATGTTTTTATAACCATAAAATCCATTCAACTGCAAACTAAATACTATTTTTCTGAATAGAAATTTTAGCAAACATTTTGCCTGTATACATACTTCCATGAGATCAATTCAATTTCAACTACATTTCAATGTTAGGTAATACAGATGTATGAAATTGTCATGTTCTACTCCACAAATTTTATTTCAATAACTCTTAATTGGAATGAAATCTGGTCCACCTGACCTTTAGACTGCACATAAAAAATTGTATTACTTTCTTGATTTTTGTCAACAATTGAGAAAATAGACTTAACTATGTTTTCAAAAGTATAATAACACTTTATATAACTATATCTTACATATCTGATTACTTCTCCTTCCAGACTACAACAACCAAGGAACCAGAAGGAAACAACAGGCATCTAAGAAATTAAAATAAATGAAGTCAAATTTCATCCACTTTATTTGTGAGAAAGTTCCTTGGTCCCTCATTTATAATCTACTTATTCTTATTTTTAATATACATTCCAACAAGGTTGGTTACCTGAAATAAAAGTATTCCTAGAGGTGGGCATAGTGACATTGAGAACAGCATTTTATGTATACCAGATGCAAATCAAATTACCACTCCTTTCCAGAGAAAGGGAGAATTGTAAAATTGAAAAGTGTGCACATGTGCACTTACACACACACACACACACACACACACACACACACACACCCCTCTTAGTCTAGTCATAATATCAGGAAGAAAGATTAAAATTTACATTGTATACCTAATGTAGAATAAGCTGAGGGGTTTATGTTGCCTTCTAAACCCACCAAGGAGTATTTACACAACCACTTGTCTTAGACAGGTCTGTCACAGACCCAGAGAGATACCCATGAGGTTTACGCTAAGGAAGGGAGGACAAGTCTCTTCCCCAAGCCTGAGCACAAATCTGACTTCAGAGGCCCAGAAGGGGCCCAGCGGGGAAAGAGAGAGGCCAGAATTGGTGGCCTATGTAACCAGTATTCACTTATCCACAGAGGAACCACCTCTACAGGGTCTCCATGGCAGCTTCTTCTGCTCTACTTTGTACAGAGGCACAAAGAAGCTGTGCTCCACCCCTCCTTCCTGGGCAGTAGCCAGCAGGAATGGAGTGAAGGAAGCTTTCACCTTTTCAGGTTTAAGTAAAGTCAGACAAGGGCAAGAAATGGACACTAGAGGGATACACACTTTACATCCTCCCAAAGTGATGAATCATGGTTTAAACAGAAAGCCATATCAAATATTTTGCCAATTGATCTTTCAATACCAGATTGAAATCCCATTTCACTCTCTATAAATAGCTTGATTTGATGAAGTCATATTTTCTGTGTTTCTTTGGTTTGCTTCCAAAATGTTGATTCCAACAAAGATGGAATAATTTTACATAGAAAAATTTCTAATTTTGAGTGGACATCTTTAAGAATAATTATGTGAACATTTGAAAATCTTTAGTGATTATTTAGAGAATCTCAAAGTGATCATGTGAAACAATTTTTTCAATCTTCTTAAATACAGGGAGATTTTCTTAAAAATAAAAAATACAAACTTTGTTTCTCAACGTAAGCTCCATCAAGGTCAAGACACTGTTGTAAGTAGTGATGCCAGCCATTTAGTTCAGCCCTAAAGAATGTAACCATATCAATGCATTATTAACTGAATAAAAATGGTGCCCTTTACAATTTAGGAGATTAGGAAACAAAAAGAAGTCAGAAAGAGCCAAATCAGAACTGTAATATGGATGCATAATGATTTCCAATCACAGCTTCCACAAAATTGCCCTTGTTTGATGAAAGAATTGAGCAGGAGCTTTGACATGGCAGAGAAGAACTCTCTGGGGAAGCTTTCCTGGGCATTTTTTTGCAAAGTTTTGATTAACTTTTTCAAAACACTCTCATAATAAGCATATGTTATCGTTCTTTGATCCTCCAGAAAGTCAACAAACAAAACGCCTTGGGCATCCCAAAAAACTGTTGTCATGACCTTTGCTCTTTACCAGTTCACTTTTGCTTTGACAGACCCCTTCCACCTCTTGGTAGCCATTGCTTTGATTGTGAGTTTGGTCTTCAGGATTGTCTGGTAAAGCCATGTATCACTTCCTACTACAATTCTTCAAAGAAATGCTTCAGGATTTTTATCCCACTTGTTTAAAAGTTTCATTGCAAGCCCTGCTCTTGTTTGCAGCTGATCTGGGCACAATGGTTTTGGCACCCATCAAGATGGAAATTTGCTCAACTTTAATTTTTTAGTCAGAATTGTGTAAGCTGAGCCAGTTGAGATGTCTATGATGTTGGCTATTGTTTTTATTGTTAAATGTCGGTCCTCTTGAGTTGAGGCACAACCAAGATTAATTTTTTTCCTCACATATTGATGCAGGTAGTCTACCGCTGTGGGCTTCATCTTCACCATAATCTCACCCCTTCTTAAACGAGTTATCCATTTGTAAACCACTGATTTCTTTCAGGGCATTGTTCCCATAAATTCTTCATAAAGCATCAATTATTTTACCATTTTTCCACCAAAGTTTCATCATAAATCTGATGTTTATTGTTGCTTCCATTTTAGCAGAATTCAGGCTCTGATAGGGGCTCTTTTTAAACTGTTGTCTTATCCTTCTTAGAGCCTCAAACTAGATCTGTTCAGACATGTTATAACAAAGTAGTACAAGTTTATTTTGGTGTAAAAAAAATTGGAAATCAATGCATAGTTCTTTTTACAATACATATTTTCTATGAACTTTTTAAAGTACCTTTATATAAGAATAACTTGCTGGAAGTTCTTAAACTCTCTGCTGATTAGGAAGTTACATAATGATGAAAAGCTACTATCAAGTTAATGATGAATTTAATTTTAGATTAACTTGCAATTAACTAATCACAACATCGACATATATTTGGAAAGTAGCAATATATGTATATGGAAGACAGTATTTAAAATCTACTTACAAACTTTTTGCATTACTTCAAGGACTCCTAAAAACTTAGATCCATCAGTTGGGCGCCACTTTAGAATAACTAAACTCGTGAAGTAATAAGTATTTATATCATTTGATCATTTTGAATGTGGGCATGTTTTAATATGGCAGGAAACTAAAAACAGACCAAACTAAGTGCCCTCCACTTTTTTAGATCAAGTATATTTCAAATAGGAATAGGATAAAGAAACTGAAAAACAAATACTTGACGGGCATTGAGAAAAAAAAGAGATTTTATATTTTAACACAGGAAAGGATCTAATTAAAGACTGATTATTGTCTGAAAAAAATTTTTTGCTTTTTTCCTTTTTTTCATTCTGGGAAAAAAGGAAAAAGAAACATATGAGATAGTTCATGTGGTGACAAGAAGGCCAGTTTTCAAACAAAGTTGTGTTTGAAACCAGGCCTCAGCCATACCCATAGAATCTTGACAAGTTTCTTCACACCTCTGAGTTTTTGTTAAGCATAAATTAAGAATAATGCCTATTTCAGAGAATAGTGATAAGTTTTGAATGAAGTAATTGTATAGTGCTCATTGTATAGTAAAAGCTCAAAAAGTGGTGGTTATACTTATTAGAGAATTTTGTATTTAAATGGATATTCTAGTGAGGTTTATGTTTATAAAACTAATATTTTTCAATGTACATAGAGAAAGAAAAAAGAAAGACTGAACTAAATGCTAGATCTTCAAAATGCAAAGTGACAAAGAGAATGCAGGTAGGTAGGCAGGGAGTTGTCCTCGTTCTGCTTATATCAACTCCAGAAGATAAAAGAAGACAGAATTTTTGTCATTGTTTATTTGGGACTTGGACTCTGCTGAGGCCAAAGTTCCAAACAATCTCTAGACTACTGCTACTTGCAGAAGAGTAAAAGCAATTTCTAGGTAATGTTGACAAAAATATATATGTACATATATGCCTGTAAATTGAACAGAATGCCTGAGACAAATGTGGTCTATGACAGAGACATGCCTTTTGAACCTTCCTATTGTTTGAGATTTTATAGGCTTTATTTGTGAAAAGAAGCCACATTTCCACATTTAAATAGTCACGTATTCCACTGCTAGATTTAGAGGTAGCTTATAGTCAAAAAGGATCTTATAGGAACTCATAGCTGATGTCACACTTTTTCTTCAATAAAACATTAATTACCTTCTACCTCCCCTTCAAAAGAACAGTTGTAAAAAAAAAAAAGCACTTTGGGAGGCTGAGATGAGGGGATTGCCTGAGCCCATGGGTTCAAGAACAGCCTGGGCAACTTGGCAAGAACTCATATCTACAATAAGTCAAAAAATGAGCCAGGCATGGCAGTGCGCACCTATAGTTCCAACTACTTGGAAGACTGAGTGGAAGGATCTTCAGAGCCCAGCAAGTCAACGCTGGAGTGGCTATGAGCATCCAACTGCACTCAAGCCTGGGCGATGGAGTGAGACTCCGACTCAAAAAACACACACATATACACAAATCACAAGTATGTCATCCCTTTAAGTTGGAAAACCAAATTTCCACTTTTCATTCTTATATGATTTTGAATATTAGGCATTTGTTTTTACCTTGACAATAAATCAGTATAAATATCAATTTCTCCATTTCTGTGGGAGGTGGGGAAGAAGGAACTGCAACTCAGAATTTCCTTTTTCTTGAAACTTATTAAAACACTCGGGAGCCAAACATTTAGCTTCACTTGAAATAAGGATTGTAACACCACGAAAGTGTCTTTGGCCCTTCAGGGATTTTTTTGAAGTCTGCAGAAAATCATACTGATAGCACCTGACGGATCAGGAGGGGATAGTTCAATTACAGTCGGGAAGTGCTGCAAAGAAGAGCTGCGTGTAATTCTCACAGTGCTCATTACCTCTGGCTTTCTGCCTTAGCAACTGCCATGCACTACATCAAGCGTGTAAATGTTCTATGCAGAATGCTTTTTTGTCACAGCCTTTGGGCTCCTGGGGCACAGACAGGGTGAAGAGAAAGTTAGCATAAGACATTCGGGACCCAGTTCCCTAACTTTTCAAAGTATTAAGGTTTTAATCATAAAACTTAAGATGAATGAAAATATCAAGATGTACTACATAACAATTAGTTGGTTAAGTCATGCAACAATCCTGTTAAGGATATAAATACAGTCACCATCTTCATCTGGGTTGGTTTGTTTGGTTGGTTGTTTTCCAATATAAGGTTTAAGAATTTATCTTGAATCACCCAAAAGTCCTAATCTCTCTAATGTTATGCTCTCCTGAAGTCATAAAAGGTCTGGGCCTTGTCTTGTCAAATTCTCAGTTTCCTGTTAAGTTTTCTATCATTCATAAACCCATTCATCCATTCCATAAGTGTTTTTGTTTTGTTTTGATCCACTTTTTTGTAGAGATGAGGTCTCGCTGTGTTGCCCAGGTGGATCTTGAACTCTGAGGCTCAAGTGATCCCCCCACCTCAGCCTCCCAAAGTGCTGAAATTACAAGCATGAACCATCATGCCTGGACATTCCACAAGTTTTTATTGAGCTCCTATTTTGTGCTAGGCACTAAGAATACATAGGTATGTACTCCCTGCCCTTGTGTAGGTTACAGTCTATGGGAGAAACCCATGATAAATAAATAAATATGCCACTACAAATGGTAATACAGGCTGTGAAGAAAATGAGTAGGAAGCACTGATAGTCAAATAGAGAGGGCCCCTCTGCGGTGATATTTAAGCCACAGTCTGCAAAATGAGAAATGTCCAGAGCTTTCCAGATAGAAGAAACAGTAGGAAAGTATTGAGGGATTCCTGGGTGTTCCTGGGACCTATAGAAAGCCAGAGTGGTTGAGGCAGAGCAGGTAAGGAATACTGTGGCTGCAGTTGCGCTGGAGTGAGGCTGGAGCCAAACTCCAAGGCAAGAAAGCACTATGCTGCTAACCAAACTCTATGTAGTATTTGTAAGCTATATCTTACTAAATTTCCCTGAGCATCAGTGTCTCTGGAGAAACTTGCCATCTTGAAGGGTTATATGACAAAATTAATGAATGTGATGCACCTAACACCATGACTGGCACATAACAGGTTCTCAATAAATTACATTATTATTATCGTTTTCCATAAAGTAATACCTTCTCGTGACCCTAGAAATCTCCATTTTATTTAATGGTCAATACCTCTCTTTGAAAACTTGTTAAAACGTAGAAATTATCTCATTTAGATGGGTCACTGTCTTCTTTTACATCTTACATTTGCTTTTTCTCTTACATCTGAGGCTGTTTTTGCAAGATAATGACTAGTCTACTAAATGTGTGAAAATCAGTCAAAGCCCTAATCATTCAAAGTACGTTTAATGCCATTCTATAGTAGTTTTTAAAATCTCTAGCTAACACGTAGAACACATTTTATATTCCCCTTATATAGAAAGAGAGAAAAAAAAATTCATATATTAATTCTGTAATTCTATAATCATATTGAAAATCTGTTTCCAGTTTTAATCAATTGTTCACGAAATCTGAATTCTATTTTGAGTCAATATTTGTCATTTAAAAACTGTACATCTTGAATTTTCCATCCTCAAATTATAAATAAAATATTAGGGGCCAAGTTCAATTAACAATTTCACTCTCTAATATTTATAATTCACATATGGATGTGCCCTTATTAGTAAAATAGTTATCATTTAAAACAGAGAAGTATAAACAATATTATGACCAATATTCTCCTTTTTTTATTCTTAACCCATGTTCAGTTTTTAGCTACATGAAGAAAAAGGAATTTGCCTGATTTTCGGAGGCCAAAAAAAGGTAAAATTCTGGATATGAGAATATTGGATTAGTAATAGTTTGAAAGGCATCTGGAAAGTGTTTCAAAAAGGATCTATGTCCCAATCATAAAAGACAGAGTTTGAGAATACTGCAGTCACACAGGATCCTAGCCTGACAACATCCAGTCTTCACAGCATTCTCTGTATCTCTTTCCCTTCACTGTCCCACACGCAAAGATAAAGGCCAATTCATGATTGGGCAGATATATTTGAATCTAGTGCCAATCATAGGACCCACTATAAAGCTATATATTAATAGATTGATAAAATACAACTCAGATCAAATAAAGATTCCACAAATACGGTTATATCCAGAAAGATCTGAATAAAATATTGTTGGTGAACAGTCAAGTAAGTAGGCTCTAGTTCTATTCCCCAGCATCCATTTTTAATGAAAAGTCATGTTTCTAATGTTGCCTTATAAATCAGTATGTCTCAGGTCAGCCACAGAATTTCCTTGAACATTGAATGTTGGCAAGATCCACAACTCTACAGAAATTAACCACAGCTTGGCTCTATCTTGGAAAATTAGTTCAGAAAATGGAGCAGAGATACTAGTAATGCACAAATATTTCTTCTGGCTTTAGCCCTGAAAGGGAACAGGAACTCTGTGTGTCCCCTTCACCATGCCAGATAGAGGAAGAGGGGTTTCCAAGCCATCAGTCCACCAAAGGGATTACAGAGAGTGTGAGAGGTGATGGATTTCATGAGAAGGAGTAGAGGTACAAGAAGTAGGGGTGGAAAGAGGAAGCTAGCAGGGAAGGGGTTCTGGAAAGGGAGATGTAGGGAGGTTGCCCACATTAATTTTTTTTTTTTTTTTTACTTAGTGTCTCACTCTGTCACCCAGGCTGGAGTGCAGTGGCACAATCTAAGCTTACCACAACCTTGAACTTCTGGGTTCAGGCCATCCTTCCACCTTAGCCTCCCAAGTAGCTACAGGCATGCACCACCATGCCTGGCTAACTCTTTGATTTTTTTTGTAGAGACGCATTCTCGATATGTTTTCTAGGCTGGTCTTGAACTCCTGGACTCAAGCAATACTCAGCCTCCAAAGTGCTAAGATTGCAGGCATGAGCCACCGCACCCAGCAACTCTTGGATACCTTTAATCCAGTCCTGGGGATGCTAGGGAATGGTGACAATTGTCCCAGTTGTGCCCTAGGCAGAGGCAAGAACAGGGGAAGGGCAGGAATGAAACTGATCACAAATCAGAGAAGTGGGAAGAGGAAAAGAGTAAATGCTTAAGGCCTACTACAACCCAGTGAGGTGTGTCCCCAGGTCCTGGGAGAGAGTGGAGAACAGAAAAATTCCATAATCCAACAATCAACAAGCACACAGCCTAAGGCAAGAAAAACTAGTAGCTTATCACATTTGTCATGCTGGGTTTTAAAGAGATATTCACTGTCCAGTTTCTATGTTTGAGAAGTTGTTAGCAACATAGATTGATTCTCAGCTGTCAAATGTGATTTTTTTTTTTACTAAAGTATCCTCATAGAATAAGGAAAGGCTTATATTTCTACCAGAGTTATATAAATTAACTTTGAAAGTTTTTAAGTTTTTTTTTTTTTTTTTTTTGACACATGATGCCAATTGTATGTCAGAGTTCCAATACTGAAGGTTGGGAATTATCCAGTGTTCCCCTCCTGTCTTGACCTGAGCTATGTATCTTAGTCCCTTGTATAGATCTGGTGTATGGGAAGTTCTCAATAAGTAGCCACTGAAAAGACCAAGATACCTCTTAAAGTTAGTACCTCTAGAAGAGTCCACAAGCACAATAATCTTGCTATAACTGTTACTAACACATCCAGAGACTAGAACATTTGAAAGTTTAAGTTGGCCCTACCCATGACCATAGGACCACTGATTCAGATCATGAAAGAAAACAGATCATGAAATAAAACATTTTGTCAAACTTTTGTTTTTGTTTTTTAAATAGACTTTTTTTTTTTTAGAGAAGTTTTAGGTTCTTTGCAAAATTGAGAAGAATTCATTTATGGCTAGTGGGAATGCAAAATGGCACAAACACTTTGAAAGTTCAGCAGTTTCTTCCAAAACTAAGTATACTCTTGCCATACAATCCTTGGTATTTTCCCAAATGAATTGAAAGTATTTATGTCTACATAAAAGCCTGTGCATGGATATTTATTGCAGATTTTTCATAATTGCCAAAACTTGGAAGCAACCAAGATGTCCTTCAGTAGGTACATGGGTAATAAACTGTGGTACAGCAGACATTGGAATAGAATACTATTCAACACCAAAGAGAACTAAACTATTAAGTTATAAAAAAGACATGTAGGAGCCTTAAATGCATGTTACTAAGTGAAAAAAGCAAATCTGAAAAGGCTACATATTGTATGATTCCAGCTATCTGACATTCTGAAAAAGGCAAAGTCATGGAGACAGTAAAAAGATCAGTGATTGCCAGGGACTAGAGGGAAGAAGGGATGAGTAGGCAGAGCACAGCAGAGTGTTCGGCAATGCAATTATTCTGTGTGATATTATAGTGGTGGATACCTGTCATTACACATTTGTCCAAACCCATAGAATGTATCACGCCAAAAGTGAAACCTAACATAAAGTATGGACTTTGGGTGATAATAATGTGTTAATGTGCATTCATTGATTCTTAGAAATATACCACTCTGGTAGGGGATGCTAATAACTGGGGAGGCTATGCATGTGTGGGGGCAAGGAGTATATGGACAATCTCTGTGCCTTCCTCTCAATTTTGCTGAGAAAAGCTTTTTATAAGTAGGTTATACAGCATGTCTTACTATTTAACAATAACTAACTATGCTGTGTTCTTACTTTGTGTCAGACAGTTATATACCTTGTCACACTGAATCCTGAACACAGTCCTATAAAGTAGATACAATCATTACAGGCATCCCTGTTTTACAGAGAAGAAAATCAAGTTTGAAGAGATTGAGAAACTTGCCAAAGGTCACTGTCATAATGGACAGAGCCTAGGATGTCATCATTCTGCCATGCTGTCTCATGCCACTGACTTAAGTCAGTGCTTTATCACAGGGACGTGGCGGCATATGGGCATGACTAATAAATGTGATGTGATAGGAAAGATTTGGACTGAAATTTTGCATGAAGTATTTATAAATAAGTTGTAAAGATCACATAGACTGCCACCAAGTGAGCAATCTAAGGAATACCTTTGCCTGGTTGACTCACTTAGCAACCACTACCTGAGCTTTGGAAAACCTTTTTTTGTGTTGTTATGCTTTTCTCGTCAAAGAAAAAAAATAATTAAAAGTCTTCTGGTGGTAAAAATTTAAATAGATTCTAATGATTTATGCTCTGATTTTTTAAAAAAAGTATTCTTCATTATGCCTAAAAATGAAGTAAAATATGACTTTTTCACTTTTTAGTGATTTATAGATTGTACCCCACACTGTGGCCTCACAGGGCACCTACAAAGGGAAGACTGAAATCATTAATAATGTAAAGGACGCCCACATCTGGTTGATCCTCCCAGGTGAATCAAGCCAAAGCCTGATTTAACAGATGGACACTGCACTGTTTCCTGATGGTAAAATCACCAGATGTTTAGAGATTCCAGAAGTACAAAGGCAGAAGGAAATGCGTTAATGATGAGGTTTCTGGCATACCTTTGAATTATCTTCCTTTTTAACATTGCATTTTCTTGCACATTGGGTATACGTGCATAAATTGTGCCATTATTTGAATTTTAATTAAAATAGAATTTTGCTCTAGAATATTTTATTCTAAAATAAGAAACAAGGGAAATGTTTTTTATGCCACCACCAAACTTTACTAAATATTATTCAAAGCTTGAAAAATGGCATTGTTTTATTTCTCATTGATTATCATCTGCAAAAGTCCTTGAAGTAGCCTGGGTCAGGTATACTTGCCCTTGTGGTAGTGACTTATCAGGTCCTGCCTGGCTCTGTCTCCCTGATTGTACAGGGGAGGAGACTTTGTCCCCTGCTACAGGGACATCACAGCTGGTTTGCTTCAACACTCTCCTAGCTTTCATGCATTATTTGTAACTCTCTGATGTAAAGGGAATTTGGGTCCAGTATCATTCCAAAAGGAAAAAGTATGCAGGTATCATGCTAGGGAACCAGCATTAGGACTATGGTGCCAGCAGACACACACGGGGGTTTTTCCATGGTGGATAAGAACCTAAGAGCTATAGCTGCACAGAGAGTAGGACCTAGGTTCGAGTCCTGATGCCAGCATTTACTAACCACGTGACCTAACCTCTCCATATCTTGCTTCTCAGGTTTCCTCCTCTGTGCAATGGGGATTAGAATGCATATCCCATAAGATTGTGTTGATGTTTAAATGAGAAAATGCACAGAAACACACTTTGCACCTGGTTGAGAGTGAGTTCTTAAATAAAAAGAAATCACAGAGATAGAGAACTTCATGTTGTTAATCCCGTGTGAATGGCCTCAGGTAATCTATGCTTGCTTTCTTCCAGATAGTTCCATCTTGATACTTGGAATGAATGAGCTCTAGCTTGATTGTTCAAACTTGTCTTGATCTCTTCAGCAATTAAAGTTTAGGGCCCTTGGATTTTTCCCAGGTGGGAAACCTTAATTCAGAACTGAGATCAGGCTAAGGGGCCCATCTAGCACAGCTCTTCTGTCACGGTTCCTCTTTCAGATGTTTAGAAAGTCAGCTTTCTGAGTCCACCTGAATACAGAAACAAGCTACAATGTTTTTAAGTAGCTTTCTCTAAGAATCTTTCATGTGTGCTTTTAACAGGGTGACGCTGCCCTGGGGTTAAGCACTGTGCTATCAACTGATGGAAGACAGAGGCACAGCCCTACAACACTAAGGCTGAACTTCCCTCTTTCATATTCTCTCTCAAACTACCTGCTGGGTGACTGTTTAATTAGTGAGCAGACAGTGATTTCCAGAAATTATGGAGTCTTTAGTGTTCACAAGGATATAGTTCCTAATGTTTTTCCCAGCAGTATATATAACCATTTCCTACTTTTAAATAGTAGGCTAATCTGAATATTAACTACCTGCCAATTTCAACACACCTCTCCTATAAATATTTCCTTCCTGGGAAGGGAGGAAGCCCAAATGATGTGGTCCTGTGTAGTACTTTAACTTTCTTTTTTATGATTGGTGCAGAGCATCTGATTATTCCCAGGTGTTTCAGATTTTCTCATGGCCTCCTTGTTATTTTTCCCCCCTTAAGCTCCTTTGGCAATGAATGTGACCATGAGGTCCAAAGCTATAAAGGATGTGTTCACCACTTCCCTCTTATGTCTGTCTCTTTATTTAACCACAAGTTCACTGTCTTTATCCATGTTAATTCCCTGAGGTATTCACACAGCATTTGTGTTGACTGCCTTAATTTTGATCTTCTCTAATCATTCCCTACCAGATGGTAGTTAAAGTTTAATGGCCCCTGTAAAAATAGTTCCCTTTCTTCTTTCATCAGTCATGTGTGTTTACTTAGCTAACTGCTGGATGTTCAGAATGAACACAAAGTGACCACCAACAAAACGAATTCAACAAACACGTCGGCGTAATACTTTTCATGGTAGCTAAAAATGTCTCCTGCCATTATCCCCTCAGCCATTATTCTTACCTTTTATCATCTTTCCTTTTCAGTTTTGTTAGTTTTCTTTCCTTTTTATCTGTCTTCTCAGGTTGTCAAAGGGAAAGCTACAAGCCTGGGAGGCCTGGCAGTCATCAGTATGCAACAATTAAAAGTGTGTGGACATGTTCATCTCCAACAGCATTTAAGTGCTAGATGACATTCAGCATATCCCTAGAGCTTTCCTTGCCACACCCACAAGACTGGGTAAGCATCATTCTTTATGATTCAGATAAAGAAGCAGAGCTAACTCACAGGAGGCCACACAAGAGACTGGCATAGAAACTCGGTATTCTCAAGGAAAAAAATAAAAAAGCAGAAACATACAACAAATTCATCTCTAAATAAATAGTTCAGAAATAGTAATTAAATCAGGATTATATGATATGCCACTTTACAGTTGAGGTAACTGATTTGAGTCATATTGATCACATACATATCTCTAGAAGTAACCCATCACTTAGATTTACATTCAGTTTCATAAAATATGTAAGGACTATTTAGAAGAAAAATAAAATTAACCAAACAAAAGATGATCTGTATTATTAAAGCAAGCATTTTGGGTCACTTTATATACACAAACCACTTAAGGCCTGTAAAATATAGGACTCTTGGCTGGGGTCAGCAAACTACAGCCTGAAGGCCAAATTCAGCCCACTGACTGTTTTTGTAAATAAAGTTTTATTAAAACACAGTTATGCTCATTAGTTTGCATACTGTTTATGGCTGCCTTCACATTACAATAGCAGTGTTGAGTAGTTTCAACAGAGACTACATGGCCTACAAAACCTGAAATAGGCCTGGCATAGTGGCACACACCTGTAATCTCAGCACTTTGGGAGGCCAAGTTAGAAGAATTGCTTAGCTCAGGATTTCGAGACCAGCCTGGGCAACATAGTGAGACCTCATCTCTATAAAAAATACAAAATAAAATAAAATAAATGGCATGGTGGCACACACCTGTAGACCCAGATACTCAGGAGGCTGAGGCAGAAGGAACAATCCTTTGAGCTCAGGAGGTAAGGCTGTGGTAAGCTGTGATCATGCCACTGCACTCCAGCCTGGGCTGCAGAGTGAGACTTTGTCTAAAAGAAAAAAAAAATCTGAAATATTTATTAGCTCACCCTTTCAGGAAAAGATTGCCAACCTCTACTCTAGGCATTTGAATTATGACATTGCATGCTATTTCTACTTAAATAATTAATTTTTCTTTAATGCAGGAATACTTATTAGGTGTTGTTGAACATTGATTAAAATGATATTAATCTGAAATAGCATTTCAAATTCAAAAGTATTAAAAAATCATCTACTAAAATGCCTGTCTTGTAGTAACCACCTTGAAGAGTTAAGAAACTACAAATGTTCAACAACTTCTTGATTACATGGGAGGCATCTGACAGCCACTGTACATTCATTCCATAACTGGTAGTAATCTAGAATGTAGACTAGAACATGGACAACAAATGTCCTAACCAAATATTAATCACAGAAAAAACAAATGTTCATATTTGGCCAGTTTGGTAACTTGGGGCAAGAACCATGACCTTTCTGGGCTTTAGTTTCTTCATCTATGAATCAATACTCTATTTTAAATAATCTCTACCAGACTTTCTAGTACTAGTGTTCTGTGGTCCATATTCCACCCAGCCAATGTACAAGTGACCCCTCCTCCCTTTACCAAAAAAAAAAAGTTTCTAGGCTCTCATGAGAATATTGTTAGTCCCAGTTTTTAAACAGAAAGTTGTTTTAGTTCTTTCCTGAATCTCAAGAAGAAGAAGGAGAGAGAATACTCTGGAATGAAGAGCATCAAGTAGTCTCATACCAAATATCCTAGCTATAGCTATAAAAATGGGAGACTTGTGCCCTTGGGAACAAGAGGAAGTATGTCTGGACACAGGGCAAAGGAAGCATCAATTTTCTAAAGATTTTGAAGGGGGAATTAAGAAATTTCATGATTTAAAAGATATTTTATATTGAAGCAAATACAGCCATGTTGTGAATTAGCATGCAAAAATCAGCATGAATCTTTAAAGTAAAATACAAACCTTCAAAGAAATTTTGTTAATGAAAGCAGCTATAGAGTTTATATCCAGAACCTTTCTCTCCCCTTGTGCTCACATGTGTGCAAAGGTTTGTTCACTGTTCTTGGCCACTAAGAAACCCCAGGAGAAAAATTGGAGAGTCACTGCCTTGTGGTAAGTGAATTCTCAAATTCTAGTGTGATAAATACTATTTTGTAGCTTTGTGTCTGTGCATCAGAATTTATAGTCAGACTTATTACTGTGTCTCAACACTTCTAACTAGCTCTGAGAAGTTTATTCCCCCAATATGTGTGCAAGTGAACATTTGAGTAACCCAGATTTATGAATTCTCAGGAGTGTATGTATCTTACCCTGATGTTTCAATAAATTGCTGTGGGTAGAATTCAAGTATCATATATCAACCACATTATCTCTAAGTTCCTTTCCAAGCAAGAGAGGCAGAGGAAAGAGGGGAGAGATAGGGCAGGAAATAAACCAAGAGGTTCTGCCACGAACTCAATGTGAACTTGGTCAAGTACAGCTTGGGCCATGGTTTATCTGTGAATGAGAGGTTAGAACTAGAGGCAGGCCCACATATGCCACATGTAAAATTCTCAGTAAATTTTAACTGCTATGAAAATGTTGCTAGTATTATCTTCACTCACTATGCAATTTCAAAAACTTCTCATACATTCTATAATAGGAGTGAAAATTACTATTATTTTATTCTTATTCCCAATCTCTTATCTCAGTAAAGAGAGTAATAAACACTGTAAACAATGCAGGTATCAGAAAGCTAATTTTCAACACAAGTAGGAAAAAAAAAATGAGAGTTGATTACATGTCCTAAAAAGCTGATATAATGAGACTCAACAACAAGGCTTTAGAAACAAGGAAGGCCAGGTATGGTGGCTCATGTCTGTAATCCCCAACACTTTGGAAAGCCGAGGTGGGAGAATTACTAAATCCTGGAGTTCAAGACCAGCCTGAGAAACATAGTGAGACCTTATTTCTACAAAAATAAAAAATTTAGTCAGACATGGTGGTGCACACCTGTAGTCTCAGCTACTCAGGAGGCTGAGGTGGGGGGATCCTTTGAGCCCAGGAAGTCGAAGCTGCAGTGAGCTATAATTGCACCACTGCAATCCAGCCTAGGCAACAGAGCAAGACTTTGTCTCCAAAAAAACCAACACATGGAAGTTTATTTCTCAGGTAACAGTCACAGGTCAGTGGGCAGCCTGTGTGGCACATAGCCATTCAGAATCTAAGGCTAATGACAGCCCTCCCACTTCCACAGGGGACTTCCAAGATTACTATGGTTGTTGCCATTCCTACTACCAGAAGGGCAGAAGCCTGGAAGTCCAGGGTCAGGAATTTGCGAGAGGCAAGTTGCTCACATCACTTCCACCTACCTTCCATTGGCAAGAGTTTAGCTACACACCCACTCCTACCTGTAATGGGACTGGAAAATGGGACATCTTACCCCAACCAGATTTCCATTATTATGAAAGAAGAGAAGAAGATATTTAGGTGGACAGATAATCCTTATGATCACTGGAATGAAAGGAGGCTGAAGAGGCAGGCTTGTCTGTTACTCAACATAGAGAGGATACATAGGTATATGCAAATTTGCAAATATTTCATATTTTATATATTTTACATGGAATATTCATATAGATACACACATTTTTTTTTTTTTTTTGAGTCTGAGTCTCACTCTGTCGCCCAGGCTGGAGTGCAGTAGCACACTCATGGCCACCTCAGTGTCGACCTGCTGGGCTGCAGCGATCCTTCCGCCTTAGCCTTCCAAGTAGCCAAAACAAAAGGCATGCACTACCACACCTGGCTAATTTTTTATTTATTGTAGAGACGAAGTCCAAGGTGGTCTCGAACCCACGGGCTCAGGAAATCCACTAGCCTCAGCCTCCCAAAGTGCTGGGATTACAGGCTGAATCTCTGAGCCTGGCCCATAAATTTCAATAATAAAACAAATGAATGTATACTCACCCCAACTTTCCCAAATCTTAAAATTTAAACAGTTGAAGACCTCCGATTCCCTTCTCCCCCTTAACAGAGGAACCCCCCTCCAAATTTAGTGTGAAGGCTTCAATACTATGTTGTTTAAAATTTTGCTACATTTAAAAATCAATAAACAATATTTTTTTAAATGTGCTTTCTTCAACTTTATATAAAGTGATATCATATTGTATAATAAAAGCAGTTTGCTTTTCTCCTCCAAACTGTGTTTTTAAAATGTATCCACGTTGGTAATATAAACTCAATTCCTTCATTTTGATTATTTGGTTATATTTGTTTGTGTGGATATGATTTTTCTGGGTTTTTTTTACTATTACAAATATGGCTACAATGAGCATCTTTGTGCATGTGGGCAAGTATTTCACTAGAGTTGTGCTATAAAGTAGACACTGCCACATGTGGCTACTTAAATTTAAATTCATTAAAACTGGTGAAATTAATTGAAATCAATTAATCTAATAAAATTAAAATTTTAACTCCTCAATGACACCAGCCACATTTCAAGTGTTCAGTAGCTGCATGTGGCTAGTGGCTAGCATATTGAGTGGCACAGCCATCATGATAGAAACTTCTATTGGAAAATGCTGCTGTGTAGCATATATACAGTAGTGGAATTGCTGAGGTATAAGGAATGCATATCCTCAGCTTTAAAAGTATTGCCAAATTGCCTCCCACATCAGCAAGATTCTTAGTTATAAGCAACAGAAAGCCATTGTAAATCAAACAAGAAAAATAATTTTGCAAAAGGATGCTGGATAGCTTACAGAATCCTAGGAGGGGCTTGGGAACCAAACTGGAAGGTAAACCACCTAATATCACACCATGGAGTTGACCTAATGAGAATAATGCAGCACAATTCCTACAGCTTCTATTTCTGAAATGACACCTGCTGGGTGGTGGTGGTGTTTCTTGGACTATAGTCATTGCTGCCTCCAGAAACTGTACCTGAGTGCCATCACTGCTGCCACCTTCACTACAGGGATTCTGCTTGGTTCCTGCTTTTTAATACTATCTTCATATTCAAAGTTTGGAGCTGGCACATCTGTTTGGCAGATTGGGTTAAACACCTGCATCCCATCTTTATAGAAGGCTAGGAAGGCAAGTGTCTTGCAATTGTTCATTGCTGGGAGATATGCAAATTTTCAAACTAACTATCTATTGCCCAGTTGGTCTCTAAAGTGGATATAAAAATTTTAATTCCTACCACAACAAAGGACAGTTCCCATTTCTCCACATAGTTTCCAACATGTGGTGTCATCTAGCATTTTAATGTTTGCCAAGCTAATAGTTGTACAAAGATATCTCAGTGTGGTATTAATTTGCATTCTCCTGATTAATAGTAAGCTGAGCATCTTTTAATATGTTTCACAATCATTAGAACTTCTTTTTTTCTGTAAACCACCTATTCATATCCTTTGCCTAATTTTTAAATTGGGGTTTTAGTCTTTTTCTTATTTATATAAAGAACTTCCTTTTACATATTTGATATTAATATTTTTAATTCTAGGCATTAGATATATCTCTTCCCAGGTGGTAGATTGTCTTTTCACTTAAAAAAAAAAGTTTTATTATGCAAATCTTTAATCATATGCAAAATAGAGAGAATAATATAATGAATCTCAATGTAACCATCACCCAACTCATCGACAATCTTGTTTCATGTACATCACTACCCCACAACCCCTCACATTAGCTTCTGTAGAGGAAAATTTATAGCTATTATATTACTTCCTACATAGTTATGTCAGTGTGACTCTGAGGAGAACACAGTTTGAGGATACTTAAGCAATGGCTATTCTCTGATCTGGAACAAGAAATGTATAGGCTGAATCTACAATGTCATATACACATTGAGATATCTTTGTACAACTATTAGTTTGGCAAACAATAAAATGCTAGATGATACCACCAAAGTTGGAAACTATGTGGAGAAATGGGAACAGCCTCACTGGTTTCATAAAACCAGAACCATAATACCATTATCAACCTAATAATATGTAAAAAGCCAATGCTTTAGTAGAATCAAAGTATCCAGTCAATGTTCAAACTTCTCCAATTGCTTTATATATTTTTATACTTTGAGTCAATGTTCAAACAACAAATTACCATTAATTCGAAAATCAATATCCAACAACCATTACATGTTTATATGTCACAATTCTAGATTGGAAATTTTTTCTTTCTCTCAGTATTTGAGAGAAATACTAGCTTCTGGCTTTCATTATTGATATTGATAAATCTACCATCAGTTTAATTATCACTCCTTTGTAATTTATCTTTTTTCTCTGACTGATTTTAAGATCTTTGTCTTTTGCATTTTTCCATGATATGTCCTAGCATTAATTAATTTTCTTTCTTCCTTTCTCTATTTTTTTTTTTTTTTTTGGTTTGCTTTGTTTTTGTTTTTGCTTTGTTTTGTTTTGGTTTGTTATTTTTTTTTTAGATAGGGTCTCATTCTGTTACCCAGGCTGGAAGGCAGTTGCACCATCATAGTTCAGTGTAACCTCAAACTCTGGGGCTCCTACCTCAACCTCCTGAGTAGCTGGGACTGTAGGCACACACCACCAAACCCAGCTAATTTTTAATTTTTTGTGCAAACAAGGTCTTGCTATGTTGCCCAGGCTGATCTCAGACTTCTAGCCTTGGTCTTGGACTTGGTCTTGGTCTTGGTCTTGGACTCCCAAAGTGCTAGAATGACAAGCATGAGCCACTGCACCTTATCCATGAATTTCTTTTTATTTATACTTCAATTTCAGAAAAATTTCAGCCACTATTTCTACAAAAATGTCTCTGGTTCTCTCAAATCTTTCCCTTTGGTACTCCAATTAAACACTGAGACATGCATTACATAACATACAAAAATAGTTTGAATTAAGCCTTAAATATGAAAAGCAATTTTTAAAAATTGTTAGAAAAATATTTTTATGACTTTGGGGTAAGGAAGAATTTCTTGAATAAGACATAATAATATGGCACAAACTTAAAGGTAATATTAATGAATCTCGCTACATTGAGGTTAACAAAGCTTCTGGACACAAAAGAACACCATTTGAAATATAAGAAGATTTTTGTCTGGTGTCATTATGAATTCATGAATTTAAACACATAAAACTTGTGTTTTAATTCTTTATTATTTTTCTGGCCAGTGGAAAACTTTGGTCAGTAGGCTTCTGAGCACTGTCGATGCAACTCTAGCAGTCTTCTTTTAAATGTTTTAAATTATTTTTTATTATTATACTTTTTTCAAAAAAAAGTTTGAGATAGGAGTCTCATTATGTTGCCCAGGCTGGTCTCAAGCTCCCACACTCAAAGCAATCCTCCCACCTCAGCCTCCTGATTAGCTGGGACTACTGGTGTGCGCCACCATGCCTGGCTCTTCTACCAGCCTTTATAGCTTCCTCAATTTTGGTTATGATGCTGTAGATTCATCCTATATATTTCCTGTTTCAGATCAGGGGACAGCCATTGCTTCAAATATCCTTAAGTTGTTCATTGGGAAACAGTATTTGGAGCCTACAACCTATTCCCCTTTGTAGAATTGTAGGTAAACAACTTATGATATTAAAAACAGTTAAGGGCCGAGCACGGTGGCTCAAGCCTGTAATCCCAGCACTTTGACAGGCCGAGCAGAGAGGATTGTCTGAGTCCAGGGGTTCAAGACCAGCCTGGGCAACTTGGTGAGCTCTTATCTCCACAATAAATCAAAAAATTAGGCGGGTGGCAGTGGCATGTGCCTGTCGTTCCAGCTACTTGGAAGACTGAGGCGGAAGGATCACCTACACTCAGTAGGTCGAGGCTGCTGTGGCCATGAGCGTTACCACTAGCCTCCAGTCTGGGTAACAGAGTGAGACTCTGACTCAACAACAACAAAAGATCAGTTAAAGGAAAAATAGCATTTATCTTGCCTTTTCTCATTCATATGTTGGCACCTGTTCCAATATATGAGGTGCCTATACATCAGGGTACCAATAGCTCATTAGAAGGTTTCCGTCTTTTTGTTTTATTTTTATTTATTTATGTATTATGTATTTATTTATTTATTTATTTGAGACAGAGTCTCACTCTGTCACCCAGGCTGGAGTGCAGTGGCACGCTCACAACCAACCCACTGTCAACCTGCTGGACTCAGGCAATATTTCTGCCTCAGCCTTCCAAGAAGGTGGAACTACCTCACCTGGCTAATTTTTTGGTATATTGTAGAGAGGCGGTCTCACCAAATTGCCCAGGCTGGTCTTGAAACCCCAGGCTCAGGCAATCCTCTCACCTCGGCCTCCCAAAGTGCTAGGATTGCAACCCTGAGCCACCATGCCCTGCTTTCTTTTTATTTTAATAGAAATATTCCAGCTAACAAATGAAGGTGGACTGATAGCATTAGCCTATCGTCATTTTGCAACTCAATGAAATAATGGACCCAGGAAATGTCATCAATAGCTGCTAACATCTCAAAAAGAGAAACAGCTAGAATTTATATATATTTTGATGGAATTATATTAAACCATCAGTGAAGTAATAGCACCAAAATAGTTGAAATTTAATCTATTCAAATGTCTTAATCCAACGACCAATTTATGGAAAATACAGAAAACAAAGAAACATACTACACTACATCACATGGATTCAAACAGCAAAATTCCAACCTTGGTAACTCTACAGGACAAAAACATAGCTTCAGCAACGATAACAAAATATTTCTAAAAATTAAAGAGAGAGAGAGAGAGAGAGATGGAGGGGTAACTTTAGATTAAAAAGGACCTGCAAAATGACCTTTCAAGAATGAGAGTGAAATGAAAACAGGTACTTCTAGAACAATGAAAATGACACTAAAATGATGATCTCAGATTTGAGAAGGAATAGTCAGGAAATAGAATGGTAATGATGTATGCAATTCATTTAAATAATAACAATAATGTCTAGCTTATACAAGTAGAAAAAGAAAAAGAAAAAACTAAGATATGGGACAACAAACAAGGCTGGAGGGAAGAGGGTGATATCCAAATTAAATAGTTTGAAGGACGTGTATTATTCAAAGGGGGATTAAGATAAGATAAATGTAACTTTAGTTAAGTATGTATAGCAAAATTTATATAATAACCAATAAAAAGATGGTATCAATTTCAAATCAGCACTGGGAGAAAACAGGGGCCAAAAAAGAAATACACATAGAGATAGACATACAAATCAAGTAGAATAGAATTAAGAGTCCAGAGATAAAGTATAACATTTTTGATCAATTAATTTTTTTGACAAGGATGCCTAGACAATTCAATGGGGAACAGTTGGTCATGGGACAACTGGATAGCCACAGGCAAAAGACTATTCCTTTTCTTATACCATATACAAAAATTAACTCCAAATGGATCATAGAGAGCTAAAACTATATATGTAAGAACTAAAACTATAAGACTCCTAGAAGAAAATATAGAGTTAAATCTTTGTGACCTGGGACTATACACAAGCACAATAAACAAAGGACAAAAATTGATAAATTAAACTTCATCAAAATTTAAAGCTTTAGTACTTCAAGGGAAAACATTAAAAAAATGAAAAGACAAAACAAAATGGAAAAAAATTGCAAATCATGCATCTGATGAGGGCTTGTATCTAGAATCTATAAAAATTCTTACAACTCAGTAATAAAAAGATGAAAAACCTGCTCAATTGTTTGTATATCTAAACTGTTCTAAAAAAATAAAGTTTATTAATTATAAAAAACAAATAACCAAATTTTAAAATGGGCAAATAATCTGAATAGGCAACTTTCCAAAGAAGATATACAAATTGCCAATAAGCAGCTAAAAAGATGTACAACATAATTAGCCATTAGGGAACTGCTAATCAAAATGATAATGAGAGAGCCCATTACAGACAATAGGATGGCTATAATCAAAAAGACGGTTGTGGAGAAATGAACCCTCACAACTTCACAAACACTTGTTACTGTTTGTCTTTTTGGTGGAAATGTAAAATGGTACAGCCACTTTGGAAAACAGCTTGGCGGTTCCTCAAAAAGTACACATCAACTTGCTATATGACCCTGCAATTCCACTTCTAGGTATGTATCCAAGATAAATAAAAACATATGTCCATATAAAAACCTGTACACAAATGTTCACAGCAGCATATTCAGAAAAAAAAAAAAATACCAAACCAATTGTCTTTCATACAATGGAATATTCAAACATGAAAAGGAATGCAATACTGATACATGATTCTTCAAGGTAGATGATTCTTGAACATACTATGCTAAGTGAAAGAAGCCAGTAACAAAAGACCACATGGTGTATGATTCCATTGATATCAAGGATAAGCAAATCTATAGAGAAAGAAAGTAGATTAGTGGCTGCCTAGGACTGGAAAGGTTAGAGAGAAAAAGAGAATGACTACTAATGGATACAGAGAGATTTTGGAAGGAGGGTAAAAGTATTCTAAAATTTACCGTGGTGATGGTTGCATGACTCTGTTAATATATTTGAATTGTACTCTTTGAATGAGTGAATTGAATGGTATGCATGAATAATATCCCAATAAAGCTGTTTAAAAATAACCAAAAGAAATACAATCAAAGGATGGTTGGAGCCAAAGCCATCAGAGCTCTTTCTCAGCCTCTTTTCTCTTTTTCTCACACACTCACAACATATCTTTTTCAACATAGAAGAAATACATGACTAGTCATGGCTTCCAGATCCTACCCACTTACTTTACAACTAGACAGAAATGAGGATTCTTTTTCTAGAATCAGTTTAAAATTTTCCAACAAAAGGCTCTGATTGACCCTGCCCAACTATTGTTCACACCCTTCTAGTCAATCACAGTGGCCAAAGACATGAAGGATTATGATTGGTCAAGTTTTGGCAGGTAGGGTAAGGTAGGGAAAGTCTATTACCAGAAAGGAAAATAGAGAAAAAAAAGAAGAGGAGGAAAGGAGGTAGATGGAAGAAGGAAGAAGAAGTTTTTATTATATGTATACAGTTTATCTATAGACCCATTCTTTAATAATTTGTTTTTAGAGGCAGAGTTTAAGATGGCCACCACCAGACAGGTCAGACTGTGAGGAGTCTCTGCAAAAGCAAGTGTCCATAAATATTGGTAGCTGGCCACGGAGGCTCACTGAACCTTAGAAATCAGGGAGGGCCGAGGACCTCGAGACCATTAGAACGTGTTCGAGAGCTGTTGACGCCATTACCTTCCCCTCTAATATTTAGCATATTTAACCAGAAACAACTCTGATGATCTAAACATGGGGCTCTGAAACTACAGCAGGCATGGTTAACTGTGAAAGCTCACTGTTTCTGT
>CAUYQG010175661.1:0-10227 GCA_963574415.1 Tarsius wallacei | reverse complement strand
CTGCTGAGATCATATTAAGTCAGATTCCTCAATAGAACCAAAGTCTTCAACCTCCTGGCTAAAATGAACATTTGTATATCTAACCCTGAATACATGTACCCTACATCTTTAAAATAAAGAGAAAAAAAAGAATGGCTGTTTTAAAGCTCATGCTTTCTACCTATGTAAAATCCTGTTAGGTCTTTGTCTCAGAGGTAGCTCGTTCTTTTTTAGACCAGGAGGTTGAAGACTTTGGTTCTATTGAGGAATCTGACTTAATATGATCTCAGCAGATTATTTAACTATTCTAAGCTTAAGCTTCTTCATCCACAACATGGTGAAAACAACAACTGTCCTACAGGATAATTGTAGAATGAATATAAAACAATGGATATGTGAGCAAGTTGTAAACTTCAGACAAGTAGAATTTACCCTGAAGTTCATGAATGATGGGTGGTCTTTAGGGGTAGGCAAATCCTCTGATACATTCAGCAAAATGTGAATTTGTGCCCCTTGTGTGTTTTTCTTGAAAGAATGTTCATAGTTTTCATCAGATATTCGTGAAGTTTATGACCCCAAGAACAGTAAGAGCAAGTGCTTGCAGCATGGACTTTTTGATGTCATTGTTTTACTTATTTCCTTGGTCTAGACTCAATTTCAAATAGGTAGAGCTGTTACATTACTGACTCCCAAGTTGGAGAGTTGTTAATATGCACTTGGTGTACATATGGTCCCTAGTGAGCTCAGCTTAATGAATTGAAGATTAATTAATTAAACTAGTTAATCAACAATTAATTAACTAGTCAATGAATTAGCTATATGAAAATGCATAACAAAGTATCTACATAGTCATACTCTGTTACTTTGTAGTCAGGCTGTATTTATCCATATTTTATAACTTTTTTTTTTGAGTTGAAATCTCACTCCACTGTCCAGGTTAGAGTGCAGTTGCATGCTCATGACCACCCCAGCGTCGACTTGCTGGGCTCAGGCGATCCTTCTGCTTCAGTCTTCCAAGTAGCTGGAACTACAGGTGCACGTTACGATGTCCTGCTAATTTTTCAATTTATTGTAGATATGAAGTCTTGCCAAGTTGCCTAGGCTGTTCCTGGCCCCGTGGGCTCAAGAAATTCGCTCATCTTGGCCTCCCAAAGTGCTGGAATTACAGACTTGTGTCACCGTGCCCAGCCTATTTATATCTTTTTAAACAAACACATAAATGTATCATCTATGCTAACATTCTCAATTCACCAATAAGAATAAACAAATTGGTCTCTCCAGTGTCTGTTACCTGTATTAATTTCACGTCTTCAAAGGAATAGTATAAAGACAAATAAAGATATAGCTATTAAAATGTTTAAAATTTCAGAGGAAAGTGGCAGTGAAATAATGCTGCTGCTGACACCTTTTAGAGTTACTATTTATTGAGTATCTACTAGGTACCAGACTTCATGCTAGGCACTTAATACACTTCGTATTTTCTTTTCTTTTTTTTTTTTTTTTTGAGTTGGAGTCTCACTCTGTCACACAGACTGGAGTGCAGTGGCTGCTCCCGACCACCGCAGCCTCGACCTGCTGGGCTCCGGCGATCCTTCCACCTCAGCCTTCCACGTAGCTGGAACTACAGGCGCGCGCTACTACGTCTGGCTAATTTTTGATTTATTGTGGAGATGAAGTCTCACCAAGTTGCCCAGGCAGGCCTCGAACCAGCGGGCTCAGGCAATTCACTCAACTCAGCTTCCCAAAGTGCAGGATTACAGGCTGAGCCACCGAGCCTGGCTTGTATTTTATTTTCAAAACAAATTAATATATATTCAATATATTTATATATATTCAAGATCTCAAAGCTAGCAAATGGAAAGCTGGCTTTTTTTTAAAAAACTAAACTCTGCCTCTAAAGTGTGTGATTTTTTTCCCCAAAAGTTTATATGGCAAATAATATGAACTCTTAACAAGGTATAACTCAGTCCTATAAAATGGATTCATTCTTGCTTATGGCATTTGAAAAATGTTATAGTCAATATACTTTAAAACAACATAGGATGTACTTACAACTCCATTTAACCTTTATCTTAAAGGTAAGAAAAGCCCATTGAAAGGTAACAGGCAAGGAGATGATAGAATCAGCTCTGTGTCTTTGGGAGATTGCTCTGGCAATAGGGCTCAATGGGTTGGCACAGGATGTGACTGGACATAAGGAGGCCAAAAGGAAGACTCTTTTAGCGATAGCAGTGAGGTTAGAGAGAAGGGAATAGATTTGATGACCATTCAGGAGGTATCCTGGATAAATCTTGTTGATTGGATCTTGGAGGTCAGGATAATGAGGAATCAAGGCAGATCCCTGGGTTTCTGTGTGGACCCTTGCACCTTTTCTGTTATTAGGATAGGCAGGCAGGTTATTAGAAGGAGGCTTACAGGTAAAAGTGATCAGTGCATCTGGGACATACTGGGTTTGAAGTGTTTGTGAAGATGTTACAACGGCCTTTGCATATTCAGTTTTGAAGTTTATGGAAGTAATCTGGGCTATGGACTTAGTTTTGAAAGTCAGCACCATAACGGTGGTTAAATAAAGCCATGGAATAGATGGAATTGCTTAGGAAGAGAATGTACAGTAAGGAGTGAGAAGAGTTTAGGTAGAATCCTACATAGCTCTACATAGCTAGAGTTGTGGTATTGTGATGTCACAGAAGACAGTATTTCAAAACAGAAGGAGTGATACTAAATATTTACCCCAAAGAAATGAAAACATTCATTCACAGAAACACCTGTACATGAATGTCTATGGCAGTTTTATTTTATAATTGCCATAAACTGGAAACCGTCTAAATATCCATCAAGTGGTGAACAGATAAACAAATTGTAATCCATCTGTACAAAGAATACTACTCAGGAATTACCTACCTATACATGTGACATGAATGGATCTCAAAAGCAGTTATGAAGTGAGAGAAATCAAACACAAAGGCTATATGCTGTCTGATACCATTTATATGACATTTTGAAAAAAGCAAAACCCCGAGGACAGACATGGATGGGATCAGTGGTTTCCAGAGGAGTGAGTGAATTGACTGTCAAGGGAATGGAAGGAACTATTTGGGGTGATGATAATGTAATATATGGTTATGTGACTTCATTGTGTATCCAAGCTCATAGACCCCACACACTTTAAAAGAGTGAATTATGCTATATGTAAATTATACCTCAACAAACCCAAATTCAAGTACAAAAACGAGTTGTGAAAATGTCCAACACAGCTTATAAGTCACTCAGAAGAGGAGTGAGACACGTCTATTGTATTCAGCATTGGGGACTTTATAGGGAGTCGTGTTGGTGGCAAGGGAGAGGCAGAAGTCAGAATGCTAAGCATAAAAGAGGATGGCAAAGATTGCTGTTTGTCCCCCAACACTCATTTTCCCCTTCTTCCTTGAGAGTGGAGCCCCCAGTTTTGGGATGGGCTTCTGACTATGCAGAGTGAAGGCTGCTTTGCCTAGTCTCCCTGGAAATTGAATATAGCCATGTACCTGAATTCTGACCAAAGAGATGTAAGTGAAAGTGCCTAGAGGCGGCTCTAGGAGCCTTCCTTCAGAGGCAGCTGGTATGCTTCTTTTGCCCCTTCTTTGCCCTTTCTACTTTTGTGCTGGCCAGAATGCAGACATGATGGCTGGAGCGAGAGCAATCAACTTGGACTTGGACCATGAAATGGGAACACATATGGTAGAGCAACATTGTGAAGGATCCTGGGCCTCTTAGCGCTTTGAGAAGAAGAGCTGCTGAACTGGCCCAGGATTGCTCATCTCTAAACTTTTTAGAGGTAGAAAAGCAAATCTCTTTGCTGTTTAAGCCTCTTAATCACTCACACCTGAACTTAATCCTATATGCTGCAGGAAGCAGCCGGAAAGTGATATGGTGATGGCGAGTGTGGACAACCTTCTAAGAGTCTTGGATGTGAAGGGGAAGAGTAAAGATAGGATAGTAATTGGTGCAGGACGTGGGTTGAGGGAGGATTTATGATCTCCAAATTTGCTGTAGATTCTCTGTGAAGGGAAACCTGGAGTTGATCCAGAATCTCCTTCCACAAAACAGCTCTGTGAATCTTCACTGGGTGTGACTTTGCTGCTCACTCGCCAGAGGGAATGGAGGAGTGGTGTTTCCACTGATTTTGCACTGGTCTCCTGCCAGCCCCTTGGTGTGTGGAGCGCTTTCCCGCCTAGGGCCACTCTGCAGGCTGTGGCTGGCCAGAATGCCCTTCCACTGTTGGATGCCATCTCCCTCTTGGGAGGGCCACTTCTGAACATCCTACCGAAGCATATCTGTTTCCCTTTTATTCTCCACCAGTGCATTTTAAAAAAACAACTTCATTAAGATATAATTCTCATAACATTCATCCAGAATGCACAATTTGATGATTTTACTATGTTCACAGAGTTGCTCAATAATCACCACAAATTAATTTCAGAACATTCATCACAGTCTCTTATCACTTAAAGGTTACAGCAGTGAGTTCAGTCTGTGATGATACGCGTGTTTTGCTTTTTATCTGTGCATTGCCTTTTCCTTAACCCGTGAGCGAGCCCCACCCAGGCAGGGACTGCGATGGCCATGCTCGTGCTTTATGCTGTGTCCTAGCAGACGCCAGCTCACACAGGGACCGGTTGCAAGATACCAGGAAAGTCCCAGGCTGTCCTGTGTACTCTTCATTGCAGCCGGTGCAGGACAGTTGGATGGGAACCAGGTTCCCGCTCTGGAAACCGTTAGAAGGATGCTCAGAGGGGATGGAGCCCGGGAATATATACCCCAGTGGGGCTCGTCCCTGTGGGATGGGGCCGTGGTAATTTGGGAAACCATATTCAATATTATCTATTGTTTTAAAAGAACAGACTTGAGAAACTAAGCCCGGACAATATCTTCCTGGCAGGCGGGAATATACAGAATACAGGGTAAAACGGAAAAGGGCGTGGGGTCGCCAAAGTGGAGGAACACCGCATTAAAGGTCCGCAACGCTGCTGGAGTTTTCCCTGACAAACTCACACGGATGCTCACCGGGCTGGCACAATGGCGCTTCCGAGTCCATGCCCAGCCCACTGGGGGCAGTCTTTGCTATTTGCAGAGGCCAGACGCTCCTTGCAACTTCCAAGCGGCGAGAGCTGCCACCTTGCCAATGACTCAACCGTTTCCCTACGCCCTCTGGGCCGTGCTACCCTCCGCAGCCTCCCCTCTTCCCCTCCCACCCGTTTCCCCGGGCTCCGCGCCGAGCCGCCCGTCCCAGGGGAGCCGCCGGTGCACCTGGCGCCGCGGGCGTTGGGGCTCGGCGCGCTGGTGGCCACCTCGCCCGGCGCGCAGCTGCCAGCGCGCTCCCGCCCCGAACCCTCAAGTGGAGTGGCTTGTCTAGCGCCCAGCGAACAACATTATCCAATTGCTTCCCGTTTTATTCGCAGGCTGGGAGCGGAGAGAGCCTGAGCGTTCACTTTCAACCCTCCAGGGGAGGAGGGGGTGCGGGCGGGGAGGGGAGCCGGCTCCCAGCTCCACCTCGCGCGCGGCGCCGGCAGAGGCCAGCAGCGCCGGTGAGCCCCGCAGCAGCGCGCCCGGCCGCCCAGCCCCGCGATGGAGTGAGTATCCCCGCGCCGCGCGCTGCTGGCTGCCCGGCTCTCGGCATGTTGCCATGGTGACTGAGGCAGCAGGCAGATCCCGCTCGGATCCCGGTCCGGGATGGGTGTCAATTTCAGCCCCGTGTGTACGTCTGGTGTTTCTATAGCAGCCGCCGGGAGGCAGGAGGCAGGGGGTAGGAGCCTCGGGTTGCGTGGGTTTGTGCGGCTGCCCCTTGGCCAGCAGGGCCTCTGGGGCTTGGGGGCATGATGTTGCCACGGAGGGAGGCACGTTCTAGGTTTCCCCATCCCTGCCCCAAGCTTCCGCTGCTCGGGGAGTTGGCCGCAATAGCCATGACTTCCGAGTCCTAACCATGTCAGCATTATTGGACTGCAGTTAGGAGAAAAAAAAAAAAAAAGGAGGGGGGAATGTCACTGCGGATCGGAAGCAAACGTGGTTCGGTGTTCGGTGTGAAGCGTGTAATGGAAGGATGATGAGTTAGTGGGTAATATGAGCCAGGGCTGCAATGTCCTGGCTGCTAGAAACCATCAGAGGACCCAATAGAATGGATTTGTCCCTGGGGTAATGGAGAAATGAGACAGAAACTACCAGCGGCAGCCAGGAGTGGAAGGAATTTCAATGTTTGGCACCTTGGGCACAGCATGGCATGGGTGGGGGAGAGAGGGCATGAAGACAAGAGAGGCGTTACCCAAAAAAGGTATAATAAAGGGCTCCAGTGTAGGATTCCTCTCCTCTCTTTTTCTTCCCTGCGTTGCTTTTTGGTCACTCTCCCAGGCTGCTGCCGCAGCAGAGCCACTCGGACACGCACAGCCAGTGGCTCCAAGAAAGGGTCATTTTTGGAGCCAGCAATTAGATGTCACTCACCTGGTCAGTTTCTCCTCTGTTCTCTTCCCAAGATACTCCCTGACATTGAGGCTGTCTGAAATCATATTTCAAGTTAGAGATAATGTCATGTTTCCAGATATTAGGATCTTTGTGCCAAACCCAACAAATCTTTGATGCAGCTTTTATTCCTCTGTATATCTGACTGTGTAGATGCAACAAGGCTGCTAAGGCAGAAGTAAAAGATGGTGTGGCATTTTAGGAGTGAGGACTCATGGATTTCAGACCCTGTCTGGCCAGCAATGAGTACTTTATTGATTTCCTACACCAGTAATTTAATATCTCTGAGCCTCAGTTTCCCTATTTCTACGATGGAGACAAAATTATTTTTACTCATTTTCAAGCATTTTGAGAGGATCATATAATATTTGTATCTCTTCTAAAGGGCTTTGTAAATTGTAAGGTGTGTACAAATTGGAGGAATGGATATCATGATTAAGAGTTAGGCTCTGAATTCTGATTGTCTGAATTTGAGTTTTTTGACACTTTGTTGAATGACACTAATCTCTCTGGGCCCCATTTTCCCCATCTGGAAAATGGGAATAATAATAGTAGCTTCATTTTTTTGTGTGAAGATGAAAGAAACTGATACATATAAGTTGATACATACAGTAAGTCCCCTACATATGGACCTTCGAGTTGCAAACTTTCAAAGATGTGAATGTGTGTTCACATAACCAATCACTTATTATACTACTGTACTTTTCAAGATCCTGTACTATAAGATTAAAAGTGTTTGATTTATTTTGTTTGTTTTTAATGTATTATTTGTGTGAAAAGTAATATAAACCTATTACAATACAGTACTACTTAGCTGATTATGCTATTTGGGTACCTAGGCTAACTTTGGACTTTCCAACAAATTGTACTTAATGAATGTGTTCCCAGCACAGAACTCATTTGTATGTAGGGGACTTACTGTATACATATAAGCTTCTTTGAAAAGGGCCAACTATAAAGTGTACTCAATGAATATCATTTATTATCTATGAATAATATCTATTATTATTATTATTACTGTTGTCTCCAGTGTTCTATGAGGTCTCAGATTGGCACCAAGCTATTTTTAAAATTTATATAGAAATACAGGGCAAGGCATGGTGGCTCACACCTCATCCTAGTGCTTTGGGAGGCCTAGGCGGGAGGATTACATAGCCAGGAATTTGAGGCTGTGGTGAGCTATGACTACAACATTGCACACTGCTGTACTTCAGCCTGGGTGACAAAGTGAGACCCTGTCTCAAAAAAAAAAAAAAAAAGAAAAGAAAAGAAAAGAAAAAAGATACACAATGCCCAAAGAACAACTGAGAGTAACACAGTTCCCAATATACCATTGTAGATGTGGAGAATCAGCCAGGAGCCACAGGAGGCTTGGCTATACAGAGCAAAAACAGGGCAACTCAGACTCTGGCATTCTCCATTCTTGTTCCTATTGTCATCTCCTTAGACACGAAGACTGTCCTTTACAAGAGATTGAACATGGATCTAGTAATCTCACTGTGCAGGACTAAAGGATACCTTGGTTGTTTGCCAGGGCAATAATGTTCACCTTCACACTCTCACATTAATAATCAAATATATAATATGTGTCTCCCACATTTGGCACTTGGGTGCTCAATAACCATGGAACACAATTCAGGATTTCTAAGTTTACAAAGGTCCTCAGACCTTTCCCCCATTCTCTCTTGGGCTCCAGCTAAGGTTTTGTTCCAGGTGTGCTTATCTCACACCCGGAACTTTTTTTAAACAGAGACCTTCCTCATCACCCACATCTTCTCTCTCCACAGAGTCCTAATTGCTTCCTCAACCAGTCTCTTTCTCCCTTGATCAACCCGGACTTCACTTTCCTGTTCTCAAGTGACATTCCAAAGTTCTCCTCACCTTCCAGTTAACTCCCCCATTTCCACCTGTCTATCTGTTCTCTGCCCACTTTCTTGGCTTCCTTAATATAATTATTTTGTTCATTCTCTCTCTCTCTCTCTTTTCTCCCTTTCAGAATACAACCTTTCCCCTTCCTTCCTTGGGTCTCATAAATATGGTGCCAAATATTGTCCTTCTCCGCAATCTAAACCCTCCCAAATCTCATCCTAGGTAGGACAGCCCACATTGAATATAAGTGAGATGAAGGACTTAATTCCTCTTACACTGTCCAACTTATATTTATAACAAATTAGTTAAAAGAGGGAATGAAATTCACTTCTTTTATGTTTTAATTTAACCAACAATATTTGTTGGGATCAGCATTGGTCAACAAAAATGTCATGAATTTTATCATCTTATGAGAGGTATGTTAAATCAGTAAACATAGTGTGTATATGCATTGTGTGTGTGTGTGTGTGTGTGTGTGTGCGTGCAAAAAACTCCATGAAGAGAAAGAGCACAGAGAAAATAACAGGAAGAGGATGTAGTATAGATTCGGGGGCTAGCAAGCCTCTCTAAGAAACTGATATTTAACATGATACCTAAAGGATGGCCAGGGGAGAAGTAGAGGGGAGGAGCACTCTGAACTGGGAAGCAGCATATGCTAAGGCCCCGAGGCAGGAAACGTGTTGGCTAGTTGGAAGAACTGAAAGAAGGATAGTGTGGCTGAAGCTTTGGGAGTGAGGGCAAGTTGATCCAAAGATGAAACTGGAAAATCAGGCAAGGGTAGATCACAGAGCACCAAGTAGTTGATGCAAGGACTTTGACTTTTGTACTAAGTATCAGAGAGCCACTGAAGAGATTTATGCACGGGCATCATGACATTCTTTGTGTTTTAAAACTTCAAAGCTCAAAACTTCAAAACAAAACGGAAGCCATCTTTCCTGTTGAAGGTATTTAAAACAGATGACAAAGGAAAATGTATTAGCCAATAATCAGAAAGCTGTAATTGTCTGCAATAGGAGGGTATTATCACTTTCAAAATCCAGACAGTGTGTTATGTGCCGATATCTAATAGTCTTCAATAAACCAAGGTCACCAGTTAAAATGAAATTGTGAAAATGAAGACACATAGTCATTTATTCATGAGAATTATTGGTTTTAGTAGAATAAGAGCTTCTTAGTTTAAAAAATCTAGATAAGCAACAAGAGGGTACTAACAGATTATTTTAAACATTTTTCTAACAGAAGTGCTCTGTGCAGGATGTATAGAGCAGAGGAGACTTACTGGAGAACTGGAAGGCAGAAATGATGTCATGTTGTGTATAAGGTCAGCTTTCTGGTACGGCACATTAAACATCAGGCACTGGCAGGCACTTGCTGCCCTCCTCGGTGGATTGGGCATGAGATCGATGTGTTTGTGGGAATGTACTTTAGCACTGCAGTTCCTCGTTGGATGCTACACCCATAGACTGTGCCTCACACTTTTCTGGAACAGTCTTCAAAACAGTATGAGCTCAAAAAGGCACAGAGAACATAACATAGGAAACTCTAAATTGTTGCCATTCCTGTAAGCACTGGGGCTCGAACAATGCTGGTGGCAGCCTCAGGCCAGAAGTGGCATTCCCCATCACCTGACAGACAGCTGCTTTTCACGTGGACTTAGACACAGTGGCATCCAGAGGCGATCATAAAACATCTGAAGTTTGATTTTGAAAATGAACAAATCTAGGTTTATGGAAGGACAAGGGTGGTAGAGGCATTGAGTTGCAGATTACATCAGATCCTTTATATTTGTAGATGCCCTCATTCATTCATGCAGGCATCTGTTTATTTGGCAAATTCTTTTTTTTTTTTTGAGTTGGAGTCTCACTCTGTCGCCCAGACTGGAGTGCAGTGGCC
>CAUYQG010175658.1:0-22107 GCA_963574415.1 Tarsius wallacei | reverse complement strand
GCTACTTGGAAGGCTGAGGCGGAAGGATCGCTGGAGCCCAGCAGGTTGAGGCTGCGGTGACCGGGAGCGGCCACTGCACTCCAGTCTGGGCGACAGAGTGAGACTCCAACTCAAAAAAAAAAACAAAAAACAAACAAACAAACAAACAAAATACCACTGAATAGCAAAGATTTAAAAAATAACAAAATTTCTCACATAGGATTATGAAGATTAAATGAACAGAACTTAAGTACTTAGCATGGAGCCTGGGACAACTGTAGGGTCTTAATGAAATGTGATCTTTTCCCTTTGTCAAATGCAGAAACAATAAAGGTTCAATATGATTTTTGTTCAAACCTGATAACTTAAAGCTTCTTGCTTCTTGCCATCTGATTAGCAAAGATGGAGTACAATTACATGTTTATAGGTATGTAGTACAGTTAGGAAAATTAGTTTATATCTATCACTAGTATGAAAGAAAATGGACTTACTAACAGCCCACATCTAAAGTTGACCTAAGAATAATGAAAACATAACGAAAAGGCCCGGTGTGGTGGTTCACACCTGTAATTCCAGCACTTTGGAAGTTCGAGGCAAGAGGACTGCTTGAGCCCAGGAGTTTGAGACCAGCCTGGGCAACATAATGAGACCTGATCTCTACAAAGATCAAAAAATTAGTCAGATGTGGTGGAATACACCTGTAGTCCCAGCTACTTGGGAGGCTGAGGAGGGAGGATCATCTTGACCTAAGAGGCTGAGGCTGCAGCGAGCCGTGATCATGCCATTCTTCTCCAAGTCTGGGTGACAGAGTGAGATTAAAAAAAAAAAAAAAGAAAGAAAGAAAACAAAACAAAACATACTGAGAACAATCAAATGAGTTATATACAACTCCACAAAACTCCAAAGAATCCCTCCCAAGTCAGTCAGAGATCATCTCAGGAACAATGGTGCTGAATACTATCTGCCCAACCCAACCTTTAAAAAAAAACAGCATTATTGTTAAAAAAAGAATTTGGTAAGCTCATGGAATTGCTTTAATTTCAGAATTAGATATTCAGTTGTTCAAGAAAAGAACTTAATTTTAGATTTTTAAAACAAGCAAAGAATCTGTGTCCCATCCTATCAGATGGCCCCCCTGAGAGGTGGTTTAACATTGATCAAATCAAGACCTTATACACCAATTAATTCACCATCCCAGATCAAAGTGAAGAATAAACTGGGAGACCTCTCTCTTTATCTCTAGGCAGAGGTCTCTGTACCTACTCTTACACCTTCACTGGGAGTGACCACTGAATTATTAGGCAAATACTTTTGCTATTAATTACCATACTCTCTCATTCATTCAACATTTGACAAATACTTCTCAAATTCAATAATAGAACTCATTTTGTTTAACTCAGTGTGGGAAGCACTGCGAAGATACCTTTAAGGAGCTTGAAATACAAGGAGATAAACAATTTTCTATATAAATGGTGATTTTTATATGGCAAGTGCTACTCTCCTTATTACAGGTTGTTTTTGTTTGTGTGAACTGTGAATGACCAAAAATTATTAACAATGAAAATGTTTGTTAACTACCTCTGTATCCTCAAAGTTTGGCAGAACTTCTCGTATAATGCTGGGTGTTTCATAAATGTTTACTGAGTGCATGAATGAAAAAAAAAAAAAGAGCAGAGAGAAGAAAAAAATAAATTTGTTGTTTTGATTTGTTTCCATAAAAAAAGACCCTAACTCATACTCCCAACACACAAAATAGATAACCACATTAGACTGATAAAATTACAGCCAATTACAAAGAATCTTGATAATCTATGGTTATCCTGAGCTGCCTTACACAGAAAATTTCCATTAAACATTAACAAAAATGTAGTACAGAGATTCTCACTGTGACATTTTGGACTTACTAGTGGGACCAGATAATAAAGCAAGATTAGTACATGCAGTCTGGTTTAGGGAACTCTAATAAAGAAAAAAGATAGAATCGGACTAACAAGTCAAAGACTGACACTATCAGAGAAACACATTTAACTTCCAGCAACTGAGGTTTTTCTAATATGTAGATTATGGGAAGGGTGCAGTTCTTTTTGTGTGTTTCTGAAAGCAATATACATGAGCAATGATTCTCCAGCAGGACTGAGAGAGCATATTACATTGGAGAGGATAGGGAGCAGAAAAGAAAGCTCAAACACATCTTGCAAAAAGGTTATAAGGATGATACAACAAGGAGGCATCTTTGAAAAACATACTGCACTAAAAACACACAACTAGAATTATCAAAGTCTCAATTTTTTAAAAAGTCAGAATCTTCATACATAAAATATAAGTATGATACACCTAAAAATTATAAAACACTGCATTCACTGGAAATACTAGCTACTTTTTAAATATCTTTTCTCCAGTTTTAGCTTTCTGTATATGAATAAAACAAGCTAGGAACACCTTCTATTTTTCACCATATTATAAAGATGGATACCTTTTACTTAAAGGCTTATACAATAATAAAAAGCTACATGAACAATAAGTAGGAAAAAAATTTAAATTTAGTACATTCTATCCTTACGAAAAACACCACAAATTCTAATTCACCATTGCAAAGGGAGAATGTCTTGCTTTATAGAAATTAGCTATGAGTTAAAAAATAATAAAGTGAAACTTAACTGGCCAGCTACCATGACTGCTCAGAAATTCACTGTTAACTAGTTTGGTATTTTGGAGTTTAAAGGTTAATGCATAATATCTTTCTATTTATTCATTTCATGAGTCCCATCATTCACTCCACCTGTAGATTTTCCCAGGTTAAGAGTAAAATAGTAAACATTTCATTTGTTGCTTGCCTTAACTGGGTGCATCATTTTAACAATTAAAGCAGCATCATTCATATGATTTCATTCATCTTATCAGTTAGATACACTATGATAAAACTTATAGAATAGTATAAAGTCCTTAGCCTCTGTTTTATGTTTTAGGCTTTTCCATTAGAGAAAAAGAAGAAGGGACAGTCACACTTCAAGCCTCAGAGCACACTTAATTATCTCAGGTTTCCCTGCACACAAAGGCCCCAAATAATTTCTCATAGTGATGTGGTCAGATCACTGAACCTGGACATACAAACTTGTTTAATATTTTCTTCACGTTAATTTTTTGCTTAAATCTTGTTTATCTGTCCCTTGTGGGATCTGTATCATTATCCTATTCCATTTTCCCATCCTTGGTAGTTCCTTTCTGCTAAGGCAATATTTGGACATAAGAATAATATATAATCTGCATGATGTGGGCCAATCTAATTAAAAAAGAATACTTGAGAGCCAAAACATTGTCTCCAGTGAAAATGTCAGTGCACTGACAGGATACTGTCAGGCCAACACAAGGACTTCCTGAAAATGGCTGCCAGTATTTTCCTCATCTTGTGGAGGATATGTAGCTGTCACCTGAAACACCTGGGAAGTTTGGGAAACCCATGGCAATCAGTCTGTTCTGCTTCATGAAGAAGGCTTCAATCATGCTGGCTCAAGGGAAGTCCACCAGAGTGCCCAGAATTCTAGGGAAGATGACAGAGCGAAAGATACCCAAAAACACTTGTTCCCAAATTCCTCAACCAGTCCCAGGTCACTTTCAGCATTGTTTGTCACACTGTACTATTTAATATTTTCTTCACATTAATTTTTTGCTTAAATCAACTGATAGAAAAAGAAAATGGTAACTGCCGAGAGTGGGGTGGGAAGCGGGATTGGCAGTGGTGGAAATCTGTGAGGGGAGGGGGGGGGGGGTATACATCATCAGCAAGGGTACCTGCATAATGAACATTTGTATACCTAACCCTGAATTGTACCCCACATCTTAAAAAAAAAGAAATAAAATATGAAAGATTAAAAAAAAGAAAAAAATGAAAAATCCTCATGGAACAAACTGGATGCAAAACTATGGAACCAAAATGTATGAGTAGCTCCACTAGAACACAATGGAAAATCAGTAGCATTTGCCATACATAGAAACTTCTTCCTATAGACTCTAAGCCTGAGGCCTGCTTCTTTTCCTTTAAAAGGGAGACTCAAAAGTTAGAGAGGTAGTAGAGCAAATTGCAGGTTGTCCAGAAGAAATGAAAAAGAATCTCACTATGGGATTCAAAGTTATTTAGCTCTATTTCAGTATCCTAAATATTTCAAGGAATTAAAAATTTTAAAACTCTGTTAACAGTGGCTTCAGCTTCAAAATAAAGCTCATTATTTTAAAAAATGCTATCTGTATACTTTCTACTGCAAAAGACTCAGGCTTTCTCATTAGCTTAAGAATTTCATTCATTTCCATTTAAATTACTAAAGCAATGGTACTGGGAAAACTAGCTGATCACATGTGATTGAAACAGGATCCCTACCTATCACCATACACAAAAATTAATTCTAAATGGATCAAAGACCTAAACGGAAAACCTCAAACTATACGAATCTTAGAAAATGCAGGAGACACCCTTATGGAAATTGGAACTGGCAACCAATTCCTGATCAAAACCCCAAGTGCCCATGCCATAAGATATAAGATAGAAAAGTGGGACCTCATCAAACTAACAAGCTTCTGCAAAGCAAAAGAAACCATTAACAGAGTGGGGAGACAGCCCACAGAATGGGAAAAAATATTTGCCAACTGTATATCTGCCAAAGACCTAACATCTAGGATCTACAAGGAACTCAAACACACCAAAAGAAAAAAACAAACAGCTCCATTAAAGTGGGCAGAAGACATGAACAGGCACTTCCCAAACGAAGATATATGGGCAACCAACAGACACATGAAAAAGTGCTCAGCCTCACTCATCCATCAGAGAAATGCAAATCAAAACCACACTGAGATATCACCTAACCCCGTAAGAATGGCCACCATTAATAAAACAAACAACAACAGATGCCTATTTGGAAGACAGTGTGACTACTACTGAAAGAACTAGAAATTGACCTTCCATATGACCCAGAAATCCCCCTATTGGGAATATACCCAGAGGAACTCAGATCATTCTACGAAAAAGATACCTGCACATGCATGTTTGCTGCAGCTCTATTCAAATAGCAAAAATATGGAACCAACCATGCTGCCCATCGAAGCTGGACTGGATAAAAAAAATGTGGTACATATACACAATGAAATATTATGCAGCCACTATTCACAATAGCAAAAACATGGAACCAACCATGCTGCCCATTGAAGCTGGACTGGATTTAAAAAATGTGGTACATATACACAATGAAATATTATGCAGTCATAAAGAAGGACAAACATATGGACTTTGCAGCAATTGGATAGACTGAGTCTATTATACTCAGTGATATGACACAGACACACAGAACAGAATACTGTATGTTCTCACTCATAAGCAGACCTTGAACAATTACAATACTATAAAAAAGGAATTGACAGTAGTGGGAAACTGCCAGGGGAGGGGGGGTGGGATTAGCAGTTGAGGGAAACTGCCAGGGGAGGTGTGCCCCCCTCATCAACAAGGGTACCTGCATAATGAACATTTGTATACCTAATCCTGAATTGTACCCCACATCTTTAAAGTAAAAAATTTAAAACTTAAAAAAATAAATTACTAAAGCAATGCATGTAAAAGCAAAACTTTTCTGATGTAGTAAAGAGCTAAAGTTTAAATTTAGTAAGAAAAAAGCAAATAAAGGCAAGAGGCTTATTAATATTGTATCTTTCACTATTGTGAATGACTTACTTTTTTGCTGTAATGTCAGTCATTATTTTTGTTTTCAATTTAAATGTTTGATTTTCTCATCCACTCAATCTCCTTCCCACAATAATTTGAGATGCCTTTCCATTAAAACATTCTCAAAAGCTATTTTAGTCTATTGTGCTTAACTTACATAATAAAACTATTGCTTTTCTTCACCTAGCAATTCTTCCAAATAACCATTTTATGTAGAAGGAATAAATCCTTTTAAATTCTCTAGTTTTTTCCTACAGCTAATGAACATATCCTCAAGTTTATGAGCCTCGCTTTTATAAGGCTTATTAGTTTATGACCAGTTTATAAGATCTGTTTACTAAATATATATATACCACTTAGTGAACTGTTCCAAATTTAATTTTATTTAAGTGATATATTACCAAGGTCCAAATAAAATGAAGACAGGAAATGAAATGATAAGATAAACTGGTTCTCCTGGTGGTTCTATATGAAGGTTGAGACACTATAACAACAGTACTGTAGTTTAAGAGCATGTACTCTGGAGTCAAGAAATTTGTGTTCTTTCTGCTTCCTGATTCACAATTTAATACCTGTTAAGGTAAGTTTGCTACTTTACAGCTCAAGTTTGTCCCTTATCCATAAAATAAGGTCATAAGAATTGAATGAAATGATGAATATAAACACTTCTCACAATGTCTGGCCCATACGTATGTGCTGAACAAATTGTAGTTACTATTATATAGTCATTATTATGCGAATTACATTTCTCTCTACCTCTCTCTTTTTTAGGGGGGCACAAACATGAATGTTTGGTGATGGTGTATCAAGAAATCAAACATATACTTCTTCTCAGATTGCTTAAGGGCTAATGAAGGGGATCTAAAGTTGTAACACAAGACAAATTACACATTTCCTAAAGGTGCCAAGAAAAGAAAAAAATGAGAAAAAGAAGACTCAAGAGAAGTGATATTTGAACAAAACCATGGGTAAATCTTTTTTTTTTTTTGGTCAAGAAAAAAGAGAGATGAGAAGCAGAAAAAGTTGAAAACATTTTAGATAAAACAGCATAACATAGACAATAAATGTTGGTTAAATATGTAATGTATAAATCAAAATCTATTTTATTCTGATCTCACTCATGGACATACTGTGTTCATTCATCATAATAAAAATACACCGAAGACAGCCTAATTAGTTATATACAACTCCAAAAAACTCCAGAGAATCCTCCCTAATCACTCCAAGAACAAATGAGATGTATCCATGAACATTACTCTTTTCTAAAGGAGAATACTGGTGTAGTCCATGTAGTCCATTTGTGCTGCTGTAACAAAATACGACAGACTGGGTAACTCATAAACAACATAAATTTATTTCTCATGATTCTAGAGACTGGGAAGTCCAAGATCAAAGCAATAGCAGAATAGTGTATGGTGAGGGTTGCTCTAAGCTTCTAAGACAAAGCCTTGTTGCATCCTCTTGGGGGTTGTATGTACATGCAGAAGGGACAGAGACAAATGCTGTGTCCTTACAGAGTTGAAGAGCGTAAGGGCAAGAAAGTGTTCCTTTCAACCTTGAGTCTTTTTTATGAGGCACTAATCCCATTCATGAGAGTGAAACTTTCTCATGAGTTAATCACCTCTTAAAGACCAAATTTCTTGTTACTTTTGGCATTGGGAATTGTGTTTCAACATGAATTTAAGGCGATACCATTACTCAAAACACAGCAAATACTATTGTTCAAATGAATTTCGTAAGCTCATGGAACTGCTCTAATTTTAGAGTAAAATGAATTCATATTTAGCTAGTTATCAGAAATGGATTCTTTAAGTAGTGACGAAGTCTAGCTCTATCCATCAGTAAAGTTAAGCTTCATCTTTGTCCTGAACTAGCAAAGGTGTCTCAGTTTCTCTGTCAGTCATGTAACCTCACTGGTAGATGTTGTCATCTGTATGGTCTCTGGACCTCATGTCAGCTCCAGACCATGCTTTAAAAAAATATCATGTATTTCAGTATCAAAATCTGACATGCATAATTTTCCTGTTTCAGATTATCTTTCAACATCAGCTTATTTGCAGAGCAGAGACAACAGGCATTTTTGTTCCACTTAACAACCAAGCTCTCTCTAGTCTCTTATGAAAGAAGTTACCCAACTTCCCCAGATACTGTCTGGCTGCTTACTCAGGTGGCTCTATAAGAGATCAGCATTTAACCAAAAAAATTTTTAAGAAAAGGATCAATCTCAAAACTCCTATGTGTAAACATAGGTATGGTGAGGCAAAGAAATTAAACTTAAAAAATACAATTTATTTATATAATATAAATAAAATAGTTATAAAATCATTATTCTTCAAGAATAATGGAAGAGACAGACATGAATGCAAATAATTATAACAAAAGCCAACATGCATAGTTATAAGACCTGAGATTTCATCAATGGTAAGGATCATATAATTTATCTACAGTTTAAAAATAGCTCAATAAGCCGGGCTTGGTGGCTTAGCCTATAATCCCGCGCTTTGGGAGGCTGAGGTGAGTGGATTGCCTGAGCCCGCAGGTTCGAGACCCACCTGGACAACTTGGCAAGACCATATCTCTACAACAAATTAAAAAATTAGCCGAGCGTGGTAGCGTGCGCCTATAGTTCCAGCTACTTGGAAGGCTGAGGAGGAGGATCGCCGGAGCCCAGCTGGTCGAGGCTGCCGGCCACCGCACTCCAGTTTGAGCGACAGAGTGAGACTCCAACTCAAAAAAAAACAAAAATAAAAACAGCTCAACAAACAATTATTGAACACCTGATGTCTATCAGGTATTAGACGGAGCTGGGGCGAGGGGGGGTGGGGAATGAATCAAGACATTCTATCCTCAAGAAATTTTCAGTCTAAAGCAAGTACACACAAACATAAAATTTCAGCCATGGACACTGAGAAAAGGAGCACTGAATTCAAGCTGGGAGTTTAGGCAAGGCTTCCTAGAAAAGCTAGGAGAGGCAAAGCCATAATTGCTTTCATTATCAGTGTATATCCAAATAGTTAGCATAGTGTCTAGTAAATGGGAGAAGTGCAATAGTATTGATAAATGAATTGATGGAATTAATCAGGCAAAGAAAGGTATGAAAAGCATTTCACTTAGAGGACATGGTGTGGGGAGAAAACAGCACAGCATGCAAACACAAAACATTTCAAACTGAGTGGGGAACCATAAGCATTAAAACAGTTTTAGGACCTAAGACTCATGACAAGAAGTGACGGGAAAATAAGGATGAGATATTTGAATTCCTTGAATTTAGCTGAGGTTCTGAGACAGAAACAAGGTTGGTAGTCGTAAAAAAAATTCAATTTAGTGATGTAAACAATTGAACTTTTTCAAGAGATACAAGCAATGTATAATGGGAAAGCAAAAGAAGAAAAGATTGATTCCTATTTAAGATTGCCAGCTGAAGCACATGATGAATGCTTACTATGTGCCTGTTAAGTCAATGATATTGTGAACATACTGCCTATTCCTTTATGAGTTACAATATTCTAAAATCCAGAGTATACAGTAGCCATATGGAGTGAGGGCTGCTGGATAAAGTGGGAAGTGGGAGGAAGAAAAATGACTCTATTTCTTGATTTTCTGTCCAAGTAATACAAGGATAAAGCAAAGAACTTAAATTTTACTAGCTGGTTTACAATTATCCTTGTCTACAGAGTCTCAAAAACAGTATATAGTACAGTATTTAGTATTTATATCATATAAATAAAATAGCTATAAAATCATTATTCTTCAAGAATAATGGAAGAGACAGACGTGAATGCAAATAATTATAACAAAAGCCAACATGCATAGTTATAAGACCTGAGATTTCATCAATGGTAAGGATCATATAATTTATCTACAGTTTAAAAATAGCTCAACAAACAATTATTGAACACCTGATATCTATCAGGTATCAGACAGGGCTGGGGGGGATGAATCAAGACATTCTATCCTCAAGAAATTTTCAGTCTAAAGCACTATGAAAGTGTATGCATGCAATAAACAGCCCCTCATAAATTGCAAATTTATGATTAACCCACCATAGTACATAAAACGAACAAATGAGTTATTCTGAGAAAGTAGTTGGTAGTAGATACAACATCTCCTAAAAGGACAAATAAAAGGAAAAAAGTCTGAAGAAAATCTGAAGAATTTCTTTTTAAGTGTACCTTGAGAGGATAAAATATTTTCAACCAAATATTATGTACATACAAAGATATGCAAATTTATGTTTTGGCTACTGAAGTTTCTAACACCTCTAAAGATATACAGGTTGCCTTTATACTGGTTAAGCAAGAGAAGAAAAGCTGGTAAAGAAATGAAAAATACATTAGACAAAAATCTGAAAATATACTGGCTGCCTGGCTGTATACTTTGCAAGGCTGTTGAGGTGGAATGTCTAGTGATTTGATCCAGAAAGGTAGGTCTCAGGAAGTAACACACAGATGTACAATACAACTATTAACTGAAAAACACTATGGTAAAAATTTTCTTCACAGGTTAGTTCATAAGGTTTTTGATAACTATGGTGCAAATTAAGGTTAACAACACTGTCTAAAGCTTGATTGATGGTCAGAATCGTCAAAGTATAATTTAGGAAGAAAAAAGAAAAAATACATACATTTAAAATGAAAAACAAAAATCATAGATCCAAAGTACCCATTAAAGGGAAGAGAGCCCTTCATCTATATAGTTTCTAGTTCAGATGCATCCAAAGTCTCAAGAGACAGTGATTCTTTAACATGGGCTAACAGAAATAAGAGTTAATTTGCTCAGACAAAATTCCTTCCTAATGAATCATTACCCTTCAATTTGCTCTTTTATTTAACATTTACAAAGGTTGTTATTGACGTTTGCTGTATGTCAGTGCCAAGGGACCAAGCTGTGTCTATGCTTAGAAAGAACACAATGAAGACAAGGAGGAGTTATAATCAACATCGAAGCTTGCCTTCCTCACATTGCCAAATATATCCTGGCCAGGCAACCTCATCCTAAACACTGTAGAGCCAATTAAACTGATCCTTGTATTAAATACAAGATAAGCTTTCTGCAGTACAAAAATTGATAGAACAAAGATAACAGACAAAAATAACTCAATAAAATTATCAACAACAAAACCTTATTTAGTATGCCTTTCTCTTATTTTCCTATGGATGGACTAGTTAAATATAATCTCTTCACAAAATAAAAACAATTTTACAAACTGCAAGGTCTCCTGCTTATGACCTAGAAAACCACTTTTAAAGTTATATACCTATTATATAAAGTGTACAATGTAATAGTTTTCATTAAGAACAGCAAGAGTCTAACCAAAATAAAATGACCTCATCTAAAGTTGAGGGAAATGTTATTACAAATTTTAATTGGTCAATAATAGAAAATGTCTGAGTATTATCAATGTGCCAAGTACTACGTTAAGCTCTTTATATGGAATATGCCCTTTAATTCTCAAATCACACTATAATGTAAGTATAATTACTACCCTCATTTATATATAAAGAAACAGAAGTTTACAAACAAGAGCCAGAATTTGAACCCAGATCACAACTGCAGGGAAGTAGCTCTTATCCAAAGTAACAAAGAAGTTTTGCTCATTCATGGAAGATTTTAAAATGATAGTAATATAAGAGACAATTTTTATCAAAATTAATAATATCTAATTACATACCTGATTTTTTGCTACCAAAGAAGAAGTTAATATTCTTTTTTTCTACTTCTCTCATTGAGTTTTAAAAATACTAACAGTTGAATTTTAAAAGAAACCATTTTAGTTCTAGTTTTAGTTTAGTGTAGTTATTCCTCACAAACAAAACTGTCATTAAAAGAACAAATATATATGACATGGTTAGCAGTTTTGACATTGATGCCAAATAATGATGAAATTTAGAAACTTCTAGTGTTCAAATCAACTCACACCCAGGAAAGGGAGTCAATAGCATTTCTTAATAAATCATTTCATCATTCTGTTCCCAGACTTCTTCTCAACTATCCTATCACAATTAAACAAAATACTGGTTTCTCAGTCATTAAATTATGCAGGGAAAATTAAAATAATGCAGTACTCCAAATGAAATGAGAATGGCAATTACTATATAAACTGTATTAAACTGTATACTCTCAGAGAATAAGATCTTATAGCTCTCATATACCATCTAAACAATTATTAAAAGAAAATTCATACCTCAAAAATATTATGCGATAATAACTATCAGAGGAAAAAAACAGTAATTACTTAACTTATCAGCCTCTGAGTTTCATAATCTTACTTGTAAGTAAGCTGTATTAGGGATTTGAAGTTTATTGGTACATGTGAAAATGTTTATATGTGGAACCCAGGTTCAGAATAGTTTGATGGTTAAAATAGACTTTGAAGTAAAGGATACCACTACTGTCCCATCAATAACAGTGCTAAGTAAAAAAGATTCTTAACCTTGCTGTACCTCAGTTTCCTCACCTGTAAAATGGGACTGACAATATCTATACCTCACATATTTTTCCTGAAAATAAGATGAGATAATGTTATGGTAATAATCAAGACAGAACACAGCAAGGTAGTCTGGGAATTGAACAAAAGGGAGAAGGAAAATGGCATTTTCTAACTTCCCCAGTTCAGGTTTGGAATGAATGTATCTTGTATTCGTCTTCCTTTCATCTTAAAATCCTCTCCTATTGTCTAGCATCTCTCTGCTCACCTGGTGCCCAAGGTGCTAAACTTTATACTGTAGATCCCTGCAGTGATTTGTCATCCATAGTACACCGTACTCCAGAATGACTAAACTCCTTTCTTCTTCAATCAAAACTTCTCTGCTAGGAATTAAACAATCTAACTTGATAAATTTATAATAAAACATTAACAGTATGACAGATTATATTATTAACTCAAACCAATCACTGGATAAACAAAAATAAAATTTAGGCAAAATATAGTCCAGCCTTTCCTAATAATGTCTACAGGCCGGCTCTTTTAAGTCATTTGTACTTATTACACTTTATTCCAATATAATACATACTTTCACCAGATTTTGAGTATTTTCAAAAGAGTTTCCATGGCAATGTGCAGGTAAGAATAGCTAGTTGTTTATAATGTTTCCAATGTCATTACCAAAAATTATTTGAACATATATTTTAATGTTAAAACCTTAGAAACTATAGAAGTCTTTCTTTTCCTTGATCAGAAGCTAACATCTAGACTAAAATATATTTCACTTATTTATGTAACTCATTCCATAAATGAATAAATGCATTAAAGCTGATGAATATCAATAGGAACCAAATTATAATTTTTAAATACAACTTTGAACCTTTGTCCTTATTTAATTATTCCAATTAAAAAGAGTAGATATTGCCGGGCTCAGTGGCTCAGCCTGTAATCCCGCGCCTTGGGAGGTTGAGGTGAATGGATTGCCTGAGCCCACAGGTTCGAGACTCGCCTGGGCAACTCGGCGAGACCTCATCTCTACAATAAATGAAAAAAAATTAGCCGGGTGTGGTAGCGCGCGCCTGTAGTTCCAGCTACTTGGAAGGCTAAGGAGGAATGATCGCCGGCGCCCAGCAGGTCGAGGCTGCAGTGGCCGGGAGCGGCCACTGCACTCCAGTCTGGGCGACAGAGTGAGACTCCAACTCAAAAAAAAAAAAAAAAAAAAAGGAAGGAAGAAAGAAAGAAAGAAAAAAAAAGAGTAGATATCCATTACCCACACAATGAAGTAAATAGAACCCAAAAGAATCTTTATTTTCTAAAACCACAAAAATACGAACAAACATGAAAGCTCAAAGTACCGTCAGCCTAAAGCAAAGCTCAATCAGATATTTAATTCTGAGAACTGTTTTACATTGCTGTCATGCAACATAAATATAAAAAGAGAGAAGAACTAACTCCTAGTAATTCTCAATTTTCTTTCCTCTTTGCGTTCAATAAAAAAACCCTTCATTTTATTCCTGAATTTGATAATAGCATTCATTCATTCACTTTTTTAACATATATTTATGTTATGTTATGTTCCTCCTTTATGCATCATGCTAAGTGCCATAGATATAAAACAACTTAAAAGTCAAACAATTATAGTATGAAACCAAGAATGTTGTCTATTTAGAAATAAGATTTTGTCAAACTAGAACTATTTTGAGAGAAATTAATGTATCCTAAAAATGCTTTCAAAAGCTAGCATTTTCTTTGCTGTTGTTGTGTTTTTGTTGCTGCTGTTGTTATTGTTGTTTTGAGTCGGAGTCCACTCTGTCACCCAGGCTGGAGTGCAGTGGCACAATCACGCCTGCCGCAACCTTGATCTGCTGGGCTCAGGGGAGCCTTCCGCCTCAGCCTTTCCAGTAGCTGGAACTACATATGCACACCACCATGCCTGACTAAATATTTGATTTATTGTAGAGATGAGGTATTGCCAAGTTGCCCAGGCTGGTCTTGAATCTCTAGGCTCAGGCAATTCTCTCACCTCTGCCTCTCAAAGAGCTGGGATTATAGAGGTGAGCCAACACGGCCGGCCTAAAAGGTCAACATTTTCCACCCAATCCATCCCACTACCACCACCACTTAAAATCTTAATTGTTTATAAAAAGATTATAGTAGATTTCCTGCCTATAATTTTTTCACTGGCTGAAAGCACCTTGGAATGATTGCCAACCACAACCACTTCCCCAAGTAGTAAGCTCCTGATGAAAGTAGAAAGTAAAACATCATGTAATATGTTCATATGTCAGAGAGCAATAAATAATCACATATTACAGATAAATATGCTTTTTAAAAGGGGTCACAAAAATAAAATTAGTTGTTAGGCTTAAATATGGTTCTCTGAAATTAAGCCACTAAATTCAAGTCCTCCATCCCCATTGGGAAGGTCATTACCAAAGTCTAAAACTCTATTTCAGGGACTGAGACCACAGCCAGGTTTTATCTCCAAATTTACTTTTCAAACAGAGTTCTGTATCTTTTAACAGACCACTACAATATTCCATTCTTTAAAGGTAAAGAACAGTCACTTAAGAAATGCTAATTTATTGAATACTACTATATTTCAGGCATATACTGGGGAGTATAGATACAAATATAAACATCAAAGAAACCTGCCCTCAAGGAATTTATAGTTCAGCAGAAAAAGACAGAAGTGTACACAACTCTCTATGATAAAAGGTTGTAAGATACACTACTCAGCAAAGCATTAAGGAAATACAAAAGAAAGTGACTCCCTGTATCTGAAGTCACAGATATCAAATGTGAGCTAATCCTTGATGGATTAGAAGAAATTCAGTGTTACCAAGCAAAGGCAAAAACTTGTGAAAGTGAATGATAGTTGTAGAAATAGGGAGTCACTAGAATATGACTGAAATGTAGAGTACTTGATAGAGATGAGATTAAGAAAAAATGAAGCTTGAGCCTAAAAGTGAAGGTCCTTAAATTGCCATGCTAAGGAGCCTAAATTTTATCCTATAGGGAGGACACATAGAACATAGGATACAGTTTGGCAGATCTATGATAGATTCTTGTAATGGAGAAGCAAAATTCATAACTGAAAATTTTAAAAAGTATTCAAACTGAAACTCATGCTTATGCTGAGTTTGAATTTTATTTTTATTTTCCCATTCAAATCAAATGCTCTACATTCCTATAGCTTAATATGGAATGTAATGCCTAGACAATATGCTATCTTTATATACATTATAAGCTTATTAAGTACAAAGTCTGAATCTTTAGTAAGTCTTTTCAAAATAATGTCTTTTTCATCTTGGTATTTCCCACACTTAGCACACAGAAGGCACTCAATAAAGTATGAAGAGACAGGTGGTATAGTAAAACCTATACAGGAAAAATTATTGGAATTTATATGCTATACCAAATCAATTTCACAAAAATGAATTGCTTGTACACTGATTTTCCACAGAAAATCAAGGCTACCTAGACCTCGCTGAAAGGATGGAACCTCAATTGCTACACTCCTAGAATACAGCAATCTTAGCAGCCATATCACAGCTCCTCTGAACAGTTGTTGAGATCAAATTACAGTTTGGCATATACAATCAGTCATAGTTAGTAGACAGCTGAGGGCATTCCATGAGGTAGTATTCCTTCCTCCATGTAATCTGCCAGAAGTTACCCACCTTCAGGCAGAGATAACCCAGGGCCTGTCCGTGAAAAGGCTACCTGAGGCTTGGTTCCTTTACACTATGGTGTCAGATCACTGGAAAAGTCAGATCAACTGAAAATTCAAGTCAGATCAGGCTGCATGGCTAGTCTGGCAAGAAGGATATCCCCTACTCCAGGGCTTCCTACCCAAATCTAGAGAGCTAGAGCCCCTCAGCTGTCAGAAGACTCCTGTTTCTGAACTAAAAAATGTCTAGTAAAATTCTCACTCCCACCTTCCTAATACTTGAGGAGGGGCAGAGGATTTTCTTTCCTTCTAAATCACACTACGGAATACATAAACTATATACTCCAGAAATATTCTTGTGATCACTCTAAAGGTTTTTCATTTTCTCTGGTATCTAAAAGAAGAGGAGAGAGGGGTGGCCTCTTGTTCAAATGGTACTTTTGGGTAACTTCTCTTTTGGCCCTTTCCTATTTACAAACTGTTTATCCTTTTCAAAGTAAACAAACAAAATCCACCTATTTCTCTATTCCACATAAACAAACTATGAATTCTTATCAAGTAATCAGTTCTCTAATCCCCTCTGTGTCATCTTCGCTTGACTAGAATACACACCAAGGATGTCAGTCTAAATTCTCTCTCTCGCTTAGGTCTTAGGGAGGAAAGCAATTGCCCCTAACCCCAGTGAATCCAAAATTTCTTTTATGCTTGCAACAAATCCCTAGGAAAAGCTGTAGGGACTATGTTTTTGTAGAGTCTGACCTGAAACTCACTGGGATTTAGATACTCCATGTCTCTGCAGAATGAAATAACATTCCACCAAGAAGCCAACTAGAAGTCAATTCAGCCTCAGCCAGTTCTGCCACAGGTAAGCTTCATCTTAAAAACAACAAAAAAGCTAGAGTGGGATTAAAGCAAGCCAGAAAGGGGAGTACATTAAAAAGATGCCTGCATTTCAAGGTCCCATACATGAAATTCTACATTTCTGTTCACTGACCAATTTTAATCCAGTAAACCATACACTGCCATATGAGTCTCCTATTATCTGATCAAATTCTTCCCTTTCCTTCCAACAAGTTAATGAATCTTGGCAATATTCTGGAGGTGAGGCTTCCAAAGAATCTCAAACTTTTTAACATCAATTGCTATCTAATCAAACATAGAGGCTTCCTTTCAGTCTTCTCATTTGTATATTAAGATGAACCAAGTTCCTTTTTAGTTTTCAACATCCAATGCATCCTTTCTATCTAGGCCCACCCCAAACAACCTATAAAGACAGATTGAGTCTCTCAAACAGTTTTGTGGAAATGGACAGAACGTAGTGGCCTACATTACTACTCTTACATTATTTTATTTCCTGTACACAAACTCTCAGTTTCCCCCATTAAAAATAAACTTTCAGGCCGGGCTCGGTGGCTCAGCCTGTAATCCCAGCACTTTGGGAGGCCGAGGTGAGTGGATTGCCTGAGCCCGCAAGTTTGAGATCCGCCTGGGCAACTTGGTAAGACCTCATCTATAAAATAAATCAAAGATTAGCCGGGTATGGTGGCGCATGCCTGTAGTTCCAGCTACTTGGAAGGCTGAGGTGGAAGGATCACTGGAGTCCAGCAGGTTGAGGCTACAGTGGCCGGGAGCGGCCACTGCACTCTAGTCTGGGTGACAGAGTGAGACTCCACTCAAAAAGTAAACAAACAAACAAACAAACAAACTTTCAGCCAAACTTGTAAGAGCCCAGTCAGAGAAAATAAGTAATGGGCATTATAGAAATAGATTCCAGTTTCTCATGTAGCTCAGCATTTGTTTAGATTCTGTACTAAAAATGAAAATGTGATCACATTAGGTCAGAACCTATTAACACAAGCAAAACAGATGCAATGTCATAGTTTCACACTATCTGTGACACTGCTCTAATCTATTCTGCCAGTGTTTTCAAGGCAAAAGCATGGTCTTTCCCCCTATGGTACCCTTAAAATGCTTTAAGACAGAATTCTTTAAAATAAGAAAATCTTAATATTCAGAGCAAAAATTCATTTCTTGAACTTAGATTGATCATGTTAATTAAATCTTTCTTACTGAATGCTTTACTGTCCTTTACTACCATTATTGTCCAAGGCAATCCATTATGACACTAATTGGATACATTATGCATTGTTATGCTATCATGAGAATGCAAGCTGAGTAAGCTCCATCGTTACAACTTGCTGGGTAATTTACGAATCATTTTTACTTTTTCCAAATATCCACAGTTTGGCCTCCTACAACATTACATGATTAACATACTTTCTCATTAGAAAATTAGGACTATTTGTATTGTAAATTAAAATATTTCATCCATCATATACAGCTTGACAGCCATTATAGTCTCTCTAATTTGCTCCTACACAAATTAATGTTTTCTAGACAGCCTACATGTTCATTTGCATTAAGTAAGAAATCTTTATAGTTGACTTAAGTGCAACTGTGACTTAAGGTAATGTGTAAATGACTTAAATAAGAATACTTAACAGCATTAAATAAATTATACAACTGTAAGCTAACATATTTTTGAAAAAAGGTAGAAACCAAATTAAGCTACCTTTGATAAGTTCTATTCATTTTTGTTATACAATAGTATTTGGTATCCATCTCAACAGAAACCTAAAACACCATATGCAACAATTGTGGTTAAGATAAATAATCTGAACCATTAGTTAATGGTTAACTTAAGCCATAGGTTTAAGTTAACTAAATATAGGAATAAATTAAAATATCTGATGTTAAGACATGAGAAATAGAATTCTAACACTCACGTAAAAGGATAAGCAAAGTACAAAGAATTACAGAATTATTATTTAAATGTCAGAAATTAATCATTAGCCTATTTACAATGTTAATAATTATCATTATTGTACAAACTACCAGCTAACCGCCTTATAGGAAATAAGAAACATGTTATTTTTTTCTAGACCGGATGTCCCATTCCTTTCCTAAAATAGGATCTTAGTACCTTTATAATAGCTGACATCTTAGCCCTTCTAGCTTTCCCCAGCTCACTCCATGCACTAAGGCACAGCTAAATGCCCAGAGAAAGAAGATCTACTGGGGAAAATTGTACTCTGCTCAGCTTTACATGCATCAGTGGGCTTCACAATTGATAAATATACCCTACAGCCAGATTAACTGACACACTGAAGAAAAGAAAAAAAAGAAATTTAAGATGTAGCCATTTCATCTTAAACCTCTTTTAAAGGAAGGGTTCTTTTTTACTTCAGATTTCACATATGGAAAAGAAATCTGCCCCAAGGACTCATCCATACTAATACTAATCATTTGAAAAATATTTCTAAAAATCTTAAAATTATAATGCACCATAGTTTATTGTGATTTTAGAAGAAGATTCACAATGGTAACTTTTTGCAAATGACAAAATTTTTGACAACACAGAGGGCAAACATATTTTCGTTTATTATTGGCTCTTTGTACGCATATTCACTTAAAAGTAGAATTTTCAAACAGTTTTAAAAAATTTGACACAGTAAGTAAAATCTTTAAAAATCCAAAGGGAATTTATGAATTAGCTTATTGATGTTTTTCTCAACTCCATTTCCAAGAACCTACTCCTGTGTTCCCCCACTCCTCCCCCGATTACCTCAAGAAGTTCCAAGCCAGAAATCCCTCTAAGGAGTTGTTTGCCCGAAATACCTAACCTTGGGGACCACCAGAACAGCCTCACCCAGATTCTCAAACTCTTGCTGTGGAGTTAGCTTCTTCTGACTAGGGAAAATTGCAACTGTAGAAAAGTTTCCAAAAAGGGTTCCCATTTTAGGGGAGAGGAGAGGACTCTTCAGATTTAACTGAAAGTATATAAATCAGTCTCAAATACTAACCCTCAAACTTTACTTCTCGCCCAAGTAAATGTGAGGCCAGGCCCAGATAAAATTTGTTTTTGCATCTTTATACCTTGCCTCTGTGGGGAAAGAAAGATGACAGGGATCAGTCCTAGGTAAAACTTAACACTAAAGAACTTACTCTGGAATCTTCCACTATTTTTCTCCTGTATCTTTCCCTCAGCCCAGGTACCAATATGTTGCTGCCCTCTTACTAATATATTTTATATAAATATTCAAATACAGATTATCTTGCTTTCTGAATGTCCTCAAGTTACTGATGTCCTCCAAAACACAAAGACGCCTTCTGATCTTTGATGCTTCCCACCTCCTATTGCTGAAAGGTATGAACAGTGCTATGCGCTCAAGACAAAGGACTAAGTGCTGACAAAAATGTTCGCACTTGCTACTGTCACCTAGTAGAACTGCAGTTTCCTAAAAATAAAAGTTCAAAGACATTCTTGCCTTAGAAATTTATGGATTTTCAGTGACTTAGTAGGCCACAAGGGCAACCCCCGCCCCAGATTTCCATTAGAAATGCTCCAAGAAAAATAATTTTCTCTGTACATCCCTGACCTCGTTCCTCCAGTATTCCCTAGCCCACTCGCTTATAAATTTTCATTTCCTTTAACTCATTTATACATTCAATTATCTATTTGTATACTTACTTTCTAATTATACACTTTTTCCTATGCAATAACTGTAGGTTCATATGCAGTTGTAAGAAATAATGAAGAGATCCAGTGTGCCTTTTATATAGTTTCTCCCACCTTGCAATATCACAACCAGGATATTGACATTGGTACAATTCATTGATCTTATTCAGATTTCTCCAGATTTTTTCATTTATATGTTTGTGTGCGTGTGTGTGTCGGGGGAAGGTGTTTAGTTCTATCCAATTTTATCACATGTGTAGGTTCATGTATATCCACAACCACAATCATAACAAACAGTTCCATCACTTCAAGAATCCCTCATGTTGCCTGTTTATAAGCAACCAACAATTTGTTCTCAATTCTATTATTTTGCCATTTCAAGAGTAGCATATAAATGGAATTATACAGTATGCAATGTTTTAGGAGTGGCTTTTTTCACTCAGCCTAATTTATTCAAGATCAGTCTAAATCGTTACATTGATTAATACAGATTGAGTAACCCTTATCTGAAATGTTTAGGACCGGAAGTGTTTCAGATTGTAGAGCTTATTAGATTCTGGAGTATCAATCCTTACTGGTTGAGCACCCCAAATTTGAAATCTGAAATGCTCAATGAGCATTTCTTTTGAGCTTCATGTTGATGCTCAAAAAGTGAGCTCTGGAGCATTTCAGATCTGGGATGTTCAACCTGAAGTTCATCCCTTTATGCTTCTGAATAGTACCGCACGGTATAGGCGTTCCATGCTTTGCTTAAGTATTCATTTCATAAAAGACATTTGGATTGTTCCCAGTTTTTGATGTTTTCTTTTTGAGTTGGGGTCTCACTCGTCACCCAGGCTGAAGTGCAGCGGCATCATCACAGCTCACTCACTAACTCCTCGACCTCCTGGGCTCAGGCGATCCTTCTGCCTCAGCCTTCTGAGTTACTGGAACTACAGGCATGCACCACCACACCTATCAAACTTTTTAGTTTTTTTGTAGAGACGAGGTCTCACTATGTTGTCTAGGCTGGTCTTGAACTCCTCGGCTCAAGTGATCCTCCTTCCTTGGCCTCCCAAAGTGCTTAGATTATAGGCATGAGCCATTGTGCTGGGCAGTTTTTGGCTATTATGAATAAAGGTGCAATGAACATTCATGTTCAAAATTTTGTAGGAACATAAGTTTTGATTTCTCGAAATAACATTCAAGAGTGCAACTGCTGGGTTATACGGTATTTGCATGCTTAGTTTTATAATGAACTGCCAAACTGCTTTCCTGAGTGGCTGTACCATTTTACAATACTACTAGCAACATATATGCAATCTGGCTTCTCTACATCTCCATCAGCATTTGGCATTTTGACTATTTTTTATGTTAAACATTCTGAGAGGTATGTTGCCATATATCATTGTGGTTTGATTTGCATTTCTCTAATGGCCAATGAAACTGAACATGTTTTCCTATGTATCTTTGTTATCTGTATACCCTCTTCAGAGAATTATCTGTTCATGTATTTTGCCTATTTTCTAGTTGGATTTCTTCCCCCAGAGCTGAGTTTTGAGAGTTGTTAAATATTTTAGTGTCCTTTGTCAAATATTTAATTTCACTCTGGTGCCTGTCATTTCATCCTCTTAACAGAGTCTTTTGCAGAGCAAAAAGTTTTTAATTTTGATTACGTCCTATTTTTTTTTTTTTTACGTCCTATTTTTTAAGTTTTCCTTTCATGAATCTGCTTGTGGTGGTAAGTTTAAGAACTCTTCACCTAAGCCTAGATTGCAAAGATTTTCTCCTAATTTTCTAAAATCTTACATTTACATTTAAGGTCATGA
>CAUYQG010175654.1:0-14349 GCA_963574415.1 Tarsius wallacei | reverse complement strand
GGTTTTGATTTGCATTTCTCTGATGATGAGTGAGGCTGAGCACTTTTTCCTGTGTCTGTTGGCTGCCTATATATCTTCTTCTGAGAAGTGTCTATTCATGTCTTTTGCCCACTTTTTAAAGGGGCTGTTTGTTTTTTTCCTTTTGGCTTGTTTGAGTTCCTTGCAGATCCTAGATGTTAGGCCTTTGTCAGATATACAGTTGGCAAATATTTTTTCCCATTCTGTGGGCTGTCTGTCTGTTCTCTTGGTTTCTTTTGCTTTACAGAAGATTGTTAGTTTGATGAGGTCCCACTTGTCTATCTTCTTTCTTCAGGTATTGGCCTTTAGGGTTCTGAATAAGAATTGGTTGCCAGTTCCAATTTATATAAGGGTGTCTCCTGCATTTTCTAAGATTCTTATAGTTTGAGGTTTTACGTTTAGACCTTTGATCCATTTAGAGTTAATTTTTGTACATGATGATATCTAGGGGTCCTGTTTCAACCTTCTGCATGTGGTCAGGCAGTTTTCCCAGCACCATTTACTGAATAGGTTCTCCTTTCCCCAGTAGTTGTTGTTGGAGACTTTGTCAAAGATGAGTTGGTTGAGGAATTGACACTTTGCTTCCGGAATCTCTATCTTGTTCCATTGGTCTATGTGTCTGCTCTTGTACCAATACCAGACTGTTTTGATTGCTGTAGCCTTATAGTAAAGTTTGAAGTCTGGAAGTGTGATGCCTCCTGCTTTGTTTCTTTTGCAAAGGATTGTTTTGGCAATTCGTGGTTGTTTATGTTTCCATATGAATTTCTGTATTGTCATTTCCAGGTGTATCAGTAATTTTTTAAACAAAGTAGTCATTAAAAAAGTATTTCTACCTTCTATTGATTTAGTTCATGCAGTTAACTCTCATGTTCCTTAATACTGGATCAGCAGTCCTCATCAACATATAAGCTTTCTATTAAAAGTTTGAAAGTTTTTTTTTCCTAGTCCAATGACATAATTTCAAGAAAGTTATTAGAAAGCTGTATTGAAGAGTACCTGTCAAGGCTGATTATAAACCACCTTTTGAGAAGGATCAAAGCAAAACAATAATTGTGAACAACAAAAGTCTTAAATTTGGTCAAAGACACAATTGACAAGAAAACTTGGTTGTTTTGTGACGTAAATAAATTTACCACAATAATTATTACTGATAACATATACTACGACATGTCAGAATTATAGGCATGTCATATAATTTTGGTACAGCACACCAATAACACATATAAATATAACTCAATAAAAATTAAATACCCTTTCACATTTGACAATGCTTTATGAATAATTTTAACATACCAAATAAACCAAGTATGTCTCGCTTCAAGGGTCCTAATATCTAAAATTAGTGAGGCAAAAGAGACTGAATTGAGAACTTGAAATTTGGTTTGGAAAGTTTGTCAAATTTCAAAGGTTGCAAAACTTTTAATAGCACAACACAGGATCACAGGACACTGTAAAGTCATTCAAGATTTTAAAAGCAAAAACTATACTCTTTGATAGAAGAGACTTATTTTGCTAAACAATGGTACTTAAGAAAGACAGTATAAGGTCAACTGAATTCGTCTCTTCTATTTTATTTTTATTTTTTTGCAGTTTACTCAAAAAGTGAGCAAAAATATTTTATTATTTCTTGAAAGTAAATGAAAATCTTATTCAAAAGAGAAAAACAAATTTTATCTTTGCATTAAGGTATTAAAATCAAAGTTAATTTTAATAAAATTTAGCAAAAATCTACTTGTTTGATGACTGCCACCACAAGGTAAGTTTTTAATAAACCTCTTATAACCTTTTTCAACTTTTTTAAAAATTAAAGAGCAGATCAATGCTTCAAGAAAACACTTTTATTCTGACAAAAGGGCCTAGATTCTGGCCTTGTATCTGTGTGTTGAATCTATAGAAAAACTAAATAATATTCTTTAAATATTAGACAGCTTGATCACACATAAAGTTTATTTTCTCATAAGATTAATTTGCTATGAATCTATAATAATTTATTTAAACCTTCAGTTTTATCCCTAATATTTTACCTTAGGACAAAAGAACACCCTTTTTTTTCTAATTTTCCACTTCTATTTAGTTTTAGTTTTAATTTTTATTACTTTAATTTTAAAACAATGTAGAAATGTCTAAAGCAGACATTACTTTCCCTTGAACAAAAACCACATTCCCATGCCTTATATATATATTTTTTTTACCAAAACACATCTCATTTTTCTTAAGTATTTTGTATGTAAAATTGCTTTTCTTGTGTCTAGTAGTTTTAACTATATAGATCAGTTACAATATTAACTCTTAGTGACTCATATTTTTAGCGAAAATCCTAGGAGGGAAGCAATTTTAATTATGTATCAGCTGCATAGCCCAGGATGAAGGACAATGTCTGGGTTTAGACCTTATTTTATCTTAAATCTATCTTATTTTAGTTTAAATCTAAAGAAAATTCATAGACCACTTAAGCAAGTAAAAAATGTTACAGAAGCAAAGTTTTATAACTCAAAACATCTAGTAGAAATAGTATTGGACCAACAGCTCAATAAACAAAATGTCTAAATTAAACTCTGAAGACATTTCTATTTAATTTTACCAATAATTTAAAAACTGTCTTTATTACAGATTATTAAAGTCAAGTGAGTTAAAATTTCTATTTTTCTGACAAAACATTTGATTAAAGCACTTAATTTGTTTTCTTTAAGACAATTGTTTAAAACTCATTTATATATTTTGGCAGTGAATATATTATATATATATATATATATATACATTAAATTATTTATAAAATTTTCTATGGGATTTTTTTAAAGTTCTTCTTTTCCAGTCTAGACTATCAATCCTTTTTAATTACCTATTTCACTGTCCCAGGTAACCCTACATTTGCATTTCTAGGAAAACAAATGAAAAAAGATAGACAATTTATATTTTATTTTATTTTATTTTTTTGAGTTGGAGTCTCACTCTGCTGCCCAGACTGTAGTGTAGTGGCCGCTCCCGGCCACCGCAGCCTCGACCTGCTGGGCTCCGCGATCCTTCCGCCTCAGCCTTCCGAGTAGCCGGAATTACAGGCACGCGCTACCACACCCGGCTGATTTTTTGATTTATTGTAGAGATGAGGTCTCGTCAAGTTGCCCAGGGGGGTCTCGAACCCGCGGACTCAGGCAATCCACTCACCTCAGCCTTCCAAAGTGCGGGATTACAGGCTGAGCCACCGAGCCCAGTGACAATTTATATTTTAAAAGCACAGACTTAAGATGTCAGGCTTGACTATTATACCATAATTTGCTTAAACTAGGAAAAATATAGTTAAAATTAAAAACATTTAGTTAAAATAGCCAGGAAAAGCACTTTAAATAAAGGTATGACTTATAAACTTTAATTAACATTCTGACACCCTTACAAATGGAGATTTCTTTAAAGATGTAAGTTTCTTTTTAAAAAGGCTTTGGCTTGCTTCATGCCAGAAAGTTGTATTTTAATTTAGCTTTTTAGATTATTGGCTTCAGGGAGGAGGCCAAGAAAGCCTGTGAACTTCAGAGCCTAAACTATGCTTTTCTTATCTAAACACCCAAGGAACTAACTAACAACTATTCATTGTGAGCAACTGGCAGTCATCTTTTAAAGTGAATATTTCTTACCTACTCACTACACATACCATGATCAAGTTTTCAGCACATTACAAAGTAATTTCTGGTACCCACAAAAACCAAAATGAACCGGGCAATGTAATAAAAAAGAGAGCAGACTTTTAGATCTTAGAGGAATCTCTGTTTACTACACTTGGATTACACAAGGAAAAGCAGCAGTACCTTCCAAAAGGGAGTCTATGGCACCTTTTCAGTTTTCCTTAATGGATCCAAGACTACTAGAAATTATTTTAGGTCCCCTCATATGGGCATCGAGGTGGCAAGAAGAGGTAGGAACAGACAGAAACAGAATTGAGTCAGTTAAAAAAAGTCCCCAAAACAAAATACAAAAATATAAAAAGCATGAAATCCTTTAAGAATATGTGCAGCATAGCCGGTTGCGATGGCTCAAGCCTGTAATCCCTAACACTGTGGGAGGCTGAGGCAAGAGAATTACCTGAGTCCAAGGGTTCGAGACCAGCCTGGCAACATGGTGAGACCTTGTCTCTACAATAGATCAAAAAATTAGACAGGCGTGGTGGCGCGTGCCTGTAGTTCCAGCTACTTAGAAGGCAGAAGCAGAAGGATCGCCTGAACCCAGCAGATCGAGGCTGCAGTGATCCTGAGTGTGCCACTGCACTCCAGCCTGGGCAACAGAGTGAGACTCCAACTCAAAAAAAAAAAAAAGAAAAAGGAATAGGTACAGCACTTAAATATTAGCTTTTAATTAAGCTAACTTTTAACCATACAGCCCTTTAAAAAAATCCTTTAAAATAACTTTACCAGATTATAGCTGGGACAAATAGCTGATTTTTTTTTTTTTTGGCTTTTAAACTGAATCTTAGAAAATGCAGGAGACACCCTTATGGAAATTGGAACTGGCAACCAATTCCTGATCAAAACCCCAAATATCCATGACATAAGAGATAAGATAGACAAGTGGGACCTCATCAAACTGACAAGCTTCTGCAAAGTCAAAATCATCAAGAGAGCAGGGAGACAGCCCACAGACTGGGAAAAAATATTTGTCAACTGTATATCTGACAAAGGTCTAACGTACAAGGAACTCAAATGTGTCGAAAAGGAAAAAAACAAAACAGTCCCATTACAAAGTGGGCAAAACATACGAATAGACACTTCTCAAAAGAAGATATACGAGCAGCCAACAGATATATGAAAAAATGCTCAGCCTCTCTAGTCACCAAAGAAATGCAAATTAAAACCACAGTGAGATATCACCCAACTCCAATCAGGATGGCCATCATCAATAACTCAAATAGTAACAAATGCTGGAGAGGATGCGGCAAAAAGAGAACACTTCTACACTGTTGGTGGAAGTGTAAACTAATACAGCCTCTGTGGAAAACAGTTTGGTGATTCCTAAAAGATCTAAAAATCGACCTTCCATACAACCCCACAATACCCCTACTGGGAATATACCCAAAGGAACTCAATTCACTCTATGAAAAAGATACCTGCACACTGATATTTATTGCAGCATTGTTCACAACAGCAAAAACATGGAACCAACCATGCTGCCCATTGAAAAATGAATGGATAAAAAAAGCGGTACATATATACAATGGAATATTATGCAGCCATAAAGGACAAAATTATGAACTTCACAGCAACTTGGACGAACTTACAGTCGATAATACTGAGTGATCTATCACAGTAGCAAAGAACTGAGTATCACATGTTCTCACTCATAAGCAGACCTTGAACAATTATTGTAATACTATAAGAAAGGAATTGTCAGTAGTAGGAAACTGCTGGGGAGGGGAGAAGGTGGAACAGGACTGGCAGTAGTGGGAATCTGCCAGGGGGCAGGGGCACACTTCATCAACAAGGGTACCTGCATAATGAATATTTGTATACCTAACCCTGAATTGTACCTCACATCTTTAAAAAAAAAAAAACCAAAAAAAAAAAAATGTTTACCAAAAGTACCCTCCTAAGTGCCTCAATCAAGGTTAAATGGCAAAAATCATGGACACATGAGTTAGACACAAATGTCAAACTAGAAGGGATTTATTCTCTGGTTGGGAATAGAAACCCAGGCTGCTACAGTAAAAAGGCAGAACCTTAACTAATGTCTGGAGCAGACAGTTTTGAGCTTGCGAATGATTTAAAGAAAGATTGTCTTCCTGTGCTCTTTAATCAAAAGAACTCTTAAGACTAGCCATGACAATACAATTTGTCTTTCTTTAACCTTTTCTTGGCTTTGCAGAAGCTTGTCATTTTGATGTGGTCCCATTTATCTACATTATCTCTTATGGCATGGGCACTTGGGGGTTTGATCAGGAATTGGTTGCCAGTTCCAATTTCCATAAGGGTGTCTTCTGCATTTTGTAAGGTTCTTATAGTTTGAGGTTTTATGTTTAGGTCTTTGATCCATTTAGAGTTGACTTTTGTATATATTGATAGGTAGGGGTCTAGTTTTAATCTTCTGCATGTGGTCAGCCAGTTTTCCCAGCACCATTTACTGAATATGTTCTCCTCTCCTTAGTGGTTGGTGGTGGAGGCTTTGTTAATATCTAGGGTCTACAGGGAACTCAAATGTGTCGAAAAGAAAAAAACAAACAGCTCTATTACAAAGTGGGCAAAAGATATGAATAGACACTTCTCAAAAGAAGACATACAAGCAGCCACCAGATACATGAAAAAATGCTCAGCCTCACTAGTCATCAAAGAAATGCAAATTAAAACTACACTGAGATACCACCTAACTTTAATCAGGACGAACATCATCAGTAACTCAAAAAACAACAGATGCTGGAGAGGAAGTGGTGAAAAGGGAACACTTCTATACTGTTGGTGGGATTGTAAACTAGTACAGCTTCTGTGAAGAACAGTGTGGCAATTCCTAAAAGATCTGAAAATCAACCTTCCATATGACCCCACAATCCCCTTACTGGGAATATACCTGGAGGAACTCAAATAACTCTATGAAAAAGATACCTGCACACATATGTTTATTGCAGCATTGTTCATAACAGCAAGAACTTAGAACCAACTGTGCTGCCCATCAAAAGAGGACTGGATAAAAAAATGTGGTACATATACACAATGGAATATTACACAGCCATAAAGAAGGACAAAATCATGAACTTCACAGCAACCTGGATGGACTTAGAGTCTAAAATACTGAGTAATCTATCACAGAAACAAAGAACTGAGTACCACATGTTCTCACTCATAAATGGACCTTTAACAATTATCGTTATACCATAAGAAAAGGATTGGCAGTAGCGGGAAACTCTGTGGGGTCGAGGTGGGGGGAGACAGGATTGGCAGTAGTGGGAATCTGCTGGAGGAACGGGGGCACATCTCATCAACAAGGGTACCTGCATAATGAACATTTGCATACCTAATCCTGAATTGTACCCCACATCTTTAAAATAAAAAATTAAAAGTTAATTTAACCTTTCCATCGATTGCTTAGGAGAGATCTCTAAAATCTTTTTTATTTTCAATGGTCCACTTAATTCCATAATAACTGAATTTGAAAGCCTCTTCTAAGCCTAGTAGGTAATTTTCCAAGTGTTTACTGTATATTCCTAAAGAGGGCTTGGAGATGGCAATCTCCATAATTCCCCAAAATTGTCTCTTAGAAATAGACTTAAGATAGAATAAATGACAAAAACCCCATGGGGATGAAGCCCTTTAAGACCAAACTTCTCTAAGAACTTTACACATCTGGAACAAAACGTGTGATGCTTAAAATCTTATGTGTCTCAAAATCCCAGTCTTTTCAGACTGACTATTTGGTGAGAACTTAAAAATTCACATCCTGCACATGGCAGAAACCAGGAAAGAGTATCCCCTCATGACAAAGTCAAGTTCTCAAGGACATAAATACAAGACAAGAGGGAGATCTCATCCAGCTTTTGTTTCAGGGACCAACAGCAAAGTTTGTCATAACCGATGCCAGTCTAGTCACAACTGCAAAACTAACCATTCCATGGGGCCAACTTGCACAGTGAGCTCATAAGGGTTCTAGGCCCATGTTTCACTCTATGGTATCCCTCTTTGTGACAGACAAACACAGATATACAAAGACAATGAAAAACAAATTTCTAAGACAAAAAAGAATCAAGCAATATAAATATTCTTATCACAAAGGTCCCAAAAGTACACCAGAGTTGGAGTTGCTACAACCCAAGACCAGCCACACAGATTCTTTTTTCCCATTAATAAAGACCATGCAGGTGAGGAAAATAGTGATTTTTACCATCCTCTCACCACAGTGCTTAGACAGAGAGAGAAGCCAGGCTACTGGCTTGTAAGAAATTATTAGCCCTTTGCTGGTAGTTTTCAGAAGAGAAGAGTGACTTTATTCATCCTGTTTTACCATGCCAAACCATGGGGTCTATGGTTATTGGCCCTCTAAAAATTCACTGAAAAATCACTGGCATGAGGCAGATTGATTACTAGGAGAAAAACATGCAAATTTGTTTAACATGTATGCATGGGAGTCTTCAATATGAAGACCTATAATAACTTTCCCATGAGTTACAGAAACTTTAATACCATCTCAAAGTTACAGAAAAAATGTAGGCTTGGATTCTATTAAAACTGGCCTTAGGTATCACATTTTTTAAACCCAGTCTACTTTCAATGAGCAGCACAGTTAGTTCCATGTTTTTGCTATTGTAAATAGTGCTGAAATAAACATGCATGTACAAGTTTTTATTTTTATTTTTGTAGAATGATCTGAGTTCCTTCAGGTATATTCCCAGAAGGGGGATCGCTGGGTCATATGGAAAGTCAATTTTTAGATTTTTTAGGAATTCTCACACTGTTTTCCACAGAAGTTGTACTAGTTTACACTTCCACCAACAGTGTGGAAGTGTAATTTTTTCCCCGCATCCTCTCCAGCATCTGTTGTTTTTTGAGTTATTGACAATGAGCATCCTGATTGGAGTTAGGTGGTATCTCAGTGTGGTTTTAATTTGCATCTCTTTAATGATTAGTGAGATGGAATATTATGCAGTCATAAAGAAGGACAAAATTATGATCTTTGCAGCTACTTGGATGGATTTAGAGTCTATAATACTCAGTGATCTATCACAGAAACAAAGAACTGAGTACCACATGTTCTCACTCATAAGAGGACCCTGTAAAGTTATTATGATACTACATAAAAGGTATTGGCAGTAGTGAGACACAGCCAGGGGAAGCGGGGGGGGAGGGGTGGCACACTTTATCAATAAGGGTACCTGATCTCAAACTAGGCAAAGTGGGAACTGAAGTCAGGCCCAAACTTTACCTGTACAATGACGATTTACATACCTAATCCTGAATTGTACCCACATCTTTAAAAATAAATAAATAATTAGATAGATAAATGAATACAATAAAATAAATAAAAACTGCCAAAAATGAAAAAATAAACAGGCCATAGGAGAGGAAAGAAGGAAATTATATTGAGGAGTAACAAATGATTGAGAGAAGAAATGGATGAGGGAAAACAAGAATGACTTTTAGATAATTACCTTTAGAAGTTGAATGAACCCAAGAGACAGGCATTCTTTTGTAAAATGGTTGTGCCAGCTCTGATTTAATTCTTCCTCTCCTTTCCTGCAGTAGATAATGAGATAATAAGGAGAGGAAGCAGCTTGGGTGAGACTTTGCGACAAAATGCCATATTTTGGGGGGTTGAATATTCCTGCACTTCTTCAGGGGAAAGAGAGGGAAAACAATGAGAGATTTTGCCTGGTATCTCAGAAAATTCTCCCTTACAGTATTTTACCCAAGTCTACCAAGGAAGTGTATATAGGAGTCTGCAAGAGTTGCAGCTTATCTGGGCATATGTTGCCTTCTAGTGCTGAAATAACCACAGTATCTCTAGGCTTAGGACACAACATTCAATCCCCTTTAAATTTGTGAAAGCACTCTCAAGAAGAATGGGTACAAAAGAAATCCATACTGTGAAGATTAGAATAAATATCTAACTCTTCAGGAACCAAACATCAACAAATATCCACAAACATCAAGATCTTCCAGGAAAACACTACTGCCCCAAATGAACTAAATAAGGTACCAGTCCTGGAGTGATGAAGACATGTGACCTTTCAGACAGGGGCTTCAAAATAGCTGTTTCAAGGAAGCTCAATAAACTTCAAAATAACAAAAAGAAGGAATTCAGACTTATATCAAATATATGTAACAAGTGAACAAAATAATTTTAAAATTAACCATAAGCCATAAAGAAGGACAAACATATGAACTTCACAGCAACTTGGATGGATTTAGAGTCTATCATACTCAGTGATCTATCACAGAAACAAAAACCAGAGTACCATATGTTCTCACTCATAAGTGGACCTTGAAAAATTATCATAATACTATAAGAAAGGGATTGACAGTAGTGGGAAACTGCCTGGGGGGGGGGGGGATTGGCAGTTGAGGGAAACTGCCAGGGGAGGGAGGGACACACCTCATCAACAAGGGTACCTGCATAATGAACATTCATATACCTAACCCTGAATTGTACCCCACATCTTTAAAATAAAATAAAATAAATATTAGGCATAAACTCTGGAGCTAAAAAATTCAGTTGACAAACTGAAAAATGCGTCAGAGTCTCTCAACAGCAAAACTGATCAAGCAGAAGAAAGAATTAGTGAGCTCAAAGATAGGCTATATAAAAATACACGGGGAAGAAAAAAATAAAAAAAAAAAGAATGAAGTTTACCTACAAGATGTAGGAATTAGCCTTAAAGATTTAAGAGGTATTGACCTTGAAGAGGACATAGAAAGAAACAGAAAGTTTATTTAAAGAAAAAGAAACAGAGAACTTTCCATACCTGGATAATGATATGAATATCTAGGTACAAGAAAATAAAAAATCACCAAGAAGTTTTAACCTAAATAAGACCAACTCAGGATGTATAATAATCAAACTCTCAAAGGTCAAAGATTTTTTTAAAAGATCCTAAAAACAGCAAGAGAAAAAGAAGCAAATAACTTCTACACGCGCTCTGCTATATCTGGCAGCAGACTTCTCAGTGAAAATCATGCAGGTCAGAGAGGATTGAGATGATATATTCAAAGTGCTGAAGGAAAGAATCTTTCAATCTAGAATATTATATACAGCAAAATACCTTTCAAATATGAAAGACAAGTAAATACTTTCCCAAACAAACAAAAGTTGAGGGATTTTATCAATACCAAATATATCTTACAATAAATGCTGAAAGGAGTTCTTCAATCTGAAAGAAAAGGTTGTCAAGGAACAACAAGAAATTACCTGAAGGTATACAACTCATTGGTAACAGTAAGCAAACAGACTAACTTAAAACACTTTAATATTGGAATTGCAGTGTGTAGATCACTCTTACCATTAGAAAAAAATCTAAAAGACAAACTTAATTAAAAATAATAAAAACTTTTAAAGAGGTAGACAATATGAAAATATATAAATAGAAAGTAAAATGTCAAAAAGCAAGAGAGGTAGAGTTCAAATGTAGAGATTTTAGTTCTCTTCGTTTTTTTTTTTTTTTTTTTGCCTTTTTTCTTTTTAGTTGTAATCAGAGTTTAGTTTTCATCAGTTTAAAATAGCCCATTATAAGATGTTCTTTGCAAGCCTCATGGTAACTATTATATCAACCAAAAACCTATAATGCACAAAAATATATACAAAATAAGGAATTAAACCATACTACCAGAGAAAATAACTTTTGCACAAAGGAAGACAGGAAGGAAGAAAGTAAGGAAAAAATTATCAAACAACCACAGAAAAAATAACAAAATGGCAGCAGAAAATTCCTTACCTGTCAAAATATCATTTAACATAAATAAACTACATTCTTCAATCAAGAGTGACTAAATGGATTTAATAAAAGATCTAACTATATTCTTCCTGCAAGAAACTCACTAAAGACATCCATAAAGACACACATAGACTAAAAATAAAGGAATGGGAAAAGAAATTTCATGCAAATTGAAGCCAAAAGAGAACAGGAGCAGCTATACTTAGATAAAATTGATTTCAATAAAAAATGGTAAAAGGAGACAATGAAGGTCATTATATTATGATAAAGGGGTCAATTTAGCAAGAGAATGTAACAATTTTAAATATATATGTACCCAGTTTTGAAGCACCCATATATATAAAGCAAATTTTATTAGAGCTAAAGAGAGAAGTCAACTCCAATATAATACCTGGGAACTTCAATACTCCACTTTCAGCATTTTCACTGGTGTGGAGGAAGGGGACACTCTCAAACATGGTTGGTAGAAATGTAAATTAGTGTGCAACCCCCTCAAGTCCCCTCCCACTGTGGGAGCTTTTCTGTCCTCTCAATAAATCCTACTTTCTTTCTTTCTTTTTTTTTTTTGTAGACAAATGTTTATAGCAGCTTTATTCACAAAAACCCCAACTGGAGAACAGCTTAAATGTCCATCAGCAGGTGAATGGATAAACAAACTGTGGTGTAGCTGTACAATGGAATACTACTCAGTCATAGAAAGGACGTACTGATAAATACATCAACATGGATGTTTCTCAGCAACAGTATACTGAGAAAAATAAACCAAATACAAAAGATGGCACACTGTATAATTCCATGTATGTGAAGTTTTAAAAAACCACATCTAATCTATAATGACAGAAAGCAACTCAGTGTTTGCCTGAGTTTAGGGGTGTGAGGCTGATAAACTAGAAAAGGCACAAAAGAAGTGTTTGAGGTGGTGAAAACATTCCATATCTTGATGGTGGTAGTGCTAACCTAGGTGTACACATTTGTCAAGACTCATGGAGCTGTACATCTAGAATTGGTGAATTTTATTATATGTAGCTTATACCTCAATAAAGCTAACTTAAAGTCTCTCTTAATGTTATCTCCCTCTCCAGCTTCTGCCCCTTTTCCTTGGTCCCCCTTTTGAATGAAACTTCCCAAGGATTATCTGTATTCTTATTTCAATTCTCTTCCCTAAATCTGAATAAATCCTACTTTTTTTTTTTTTTTTTTGAGTTGGAGTCTCACTCTGTAGCCCAGACTGGAGTGCAGTGGCCGCTCCCGGCCACTGCAGCCTCGACCTGCCGGGCTCCGGTCCGCCTCAGCCTTCCGAGTAGCCGGAATTACAGGCATGCGCTACCACGCCCGGCTGATTTTTTGATTTATCGTAGAGATGAGGTCTCACCAAGTTGCCCAGGTGGTTCTCAAACCCGCGGGCTCAGGCAATTCATTCACTTCAGCCTCCCAAAGCACGGGATTACAGGCTGAGCCACCGAGCCGGCAACCCTACTTTCTAAAAAAAAAAAAAAAAAACAAAGTAAATTATTACAACCACTATGGAGAAAAGTATGGATGTTCTTCAAAAAATTAAAAATAGGACTACCATATGATGCTGGAATCCCACAGGAATCCCAGTGAAATTTATTTATTAAATTTTTTTTATTTTTTCTTACTTGTTTAAACTTCAGTCACTTTCAAGGTACTCCTCATGTGATGCAGTACACCTATCAAGACACTTTTTCAACTGTTCCAAAGAGTTTTTGAACTTGTAAATTTTGGTGAGTTTTAGTACTTCTGCCCTTTGTTGTTTCACCTCTTCCCTTTGATAACTTTTTTCATTCAGAGAAACAAAAGAAGTCACTCAGGATAAGATCATGTGAATAGGGAGGGTGGGGCAAGGAGGGTCATGCCATTTGTGGTCAAAAACTGCTTAACACTTAGTGCAGTGTGGTCAGGTATGCTTGTAAATCACTCATAATAAAATGGATAAACACTTTGAAAGAATCTAAAAAAAATAATTCACTGAAGCCAAATACAGCCTCTCATAATGGGTTTCTAGAACACTTTCCTAGTGGGGGGAAGCTTGTATTGCAATGGGCCATCCTCTAAAAAATAATTCCAATTCGGAGGGGTTTCTCCTGTATATTAAAAAAAAAAAGGAAATCTGTGTATTGAAAAGATATCTATACTCCCATGCTTATTGCAGTAGTATTAACACAGCCAAGATATGGAATCAGTCTGTCTATCAATCAATGAATGGATAAAGAAATTGGGATATTATTCAGCAATAACAAAGAATTAAATCCTGTTATTTGCAATGCCATGGATAGAACTGGAGGACATTATATTAAGTGAAATAAGCCAGGCACAGAAAGACAAATATAACATGTTCTTCATAATATGTGGGAACCAAAAGAAAAACAAAACAAAACAAAACAAAAAACTCATGGAGCTAGAGATTAGAATGTTGCCTACTAGAAGCTGGAGAGAGTAGTTTGGTTGGGGTAGGGAGTATAAAGGAGATTGATAATGGGTACAAAAAAATAAGGTTAGATAGAAGGAATAAGATATGGTGTTTAATAGCATAATAGGGTAATGGTAGTTAACAATAATTTATTGTACTTTTCAAAATAGCTAAAAGAATAGTATCAAGCCGGGCTCGGTGGCTCAGCCTGTAATCCTGTGCCTTGGGAGGCTGAGGTGAGTGGATTGCCTGAGCCCACGGGTTTGAGACCCGCCTGGGCAACTTGGCGAGACAATAAATCAAAAAAAAAAAACAAAACTAGCCGGGCGTGGTAGCGCATGCCTGTAGTTTCAGCTACTTGGAAGGCTGAGGCGGAAGGATCGCCGGAGCCCAGCAGGTCGAGGCTGCGGTGGCTGGAAGCGGCCACTGCACTCCAGTCTGGGCGACAGAGTGAGACTCCAACTCAAAAAAAAAAAAAAAAAAGAATAGTATCAAAATTCCAAACACA
>CAUYQG010175648.1:0-21007 GCA_963574415.1 Tarsius wallacei | reverse complement strand
CTGGGCTGCATAGCAAGACTTCATCTCTAAAAAAAGAAAAAAAAAAATTAGCTGGTCATTGCGGCACATGCCTGTAGTCTCAGCAAATCAAGAGGCTGAAGTAGGAGAATCACTTGTGCCTAGGAGGTGGAGGCTGCAGTGTGCAGTGGCTATGATTGTGCCCCCGCCCTTCAGCTTGGGCAACAGAATAAGGCCCATCAAAGCTGGACTGGATTTTTAAAAATGTGATACGTACACACAATGGAATATTATGCAGCTATAAAGAACGACAAGTATATGAACTTTGCAGCGACCTGGGTGGATTTGGAGTCGATCGTACTCAGTGATCTATCACAGAAACAAAGAACAGCGTTCCATATGGTCTCACTCATAAGAGGACCTTGAACAATTATAATGCTATAAGAAAGTGATTGGCAGTAATGGGAAACTGCTGGTGGGGGCGGGAGGGGGGTGGAATTGGCAGTTGAGGGAAACTGCTAGGGCAGGGAGGGGCATACCTCATTGACGGGGATACCTGCATGATCCATGATTATATACCTAACCCTGAATTGTATCCCACATCTTTACATTAAGAGATAAAATAAATAAATAAATAAAAATTGTAAAATATAAAAATGTGTTTTATAGAACAAAGTCTCTCCAGAACACAAAGAGGAAAAATGGAATACAAAGGATATACATTTGTTTTTAGACCTATGACCTGAGTTCCCCAGAACAGCATTTTCAACAGACATACAAAGCAATCCAGAAATGTGGCTCACGTATGTAACTTTCAGTGTTCCAGGAGCCACATTCAAAATAAGTCAAAAGAGGCAACCCCTTTGGGTCCCCTCGCACTATGGGAGCTTTTTCTATCCACTCAATAAATCACACACAAAATAATAATAATAATAAGTCAAAAGAAACAAATGAAGTTAACATTACTAACATATTTTGTTTAACCCAATGTTTTCAAATTATTATCATCTTAACATGTAATACTACAGAATGTACTAATGTCATATTTTAAAGTCTAATTTTTACACTAAGTCTTCAAAATTCAGTGTGCATTCTACATACATAGCACATAACATTTCAAGTGCTCAGTGGTCACATGACACAATCAGTTACCTATGGCCAACATAGCTCTGAAGAATAAGAAACTACAGGCCAGGCTCCGTGGCTCAGCCTGTAATCCCAGCACTTTGGGAGGCCAAGGCGAGTGGATTGCCTGAGCCCACGGGTTCGAAACCAGCCCGGGCAACTTGGCGAGACCTCGTCTCTGCAATAAATTAAAAAAATTAACCGGGCATGGCAGCACACTCCTGTAGTTCCAACTACTTGGAAGGCTGAAGTGAAAGGATTGCCGGAGCCCAGCAGGTCAACACTGGGATGGCTATGAGGGTGTCACTGCACTCCAGCCTGGGTGAGGGAGTGGGACTCCAACTCAAAAAAAAGAAAGAAAGAAACTATACAAAAGATCTGCTCATATGTGCTTCTGCGTATTCAAGTAGCCTCTATACCTAGCTGGTGCAATTCTGATGTTAATGATAATAATAATGACTATAATAGTGATAGAATTGGAATACCTTAAACTAGTCTTTGTGATGATTGAAGTTCTATAACAGCTCGTTACAGCAGTGTTTATGAGGTAACCATTATCTACTGCTTGCATAAAAGGAAACTGAGGTTCCGGAGGGCAAAAAGCTCTCCAGCTTGGATTGAGTTCAGAGCTAGTCTACAGCTATGTTCCTTTCAACATACCCCATGATACCCATACCAGAATGTGGCCCTGAACAAGATCAGAAGGCGTCTAGGCTTGGCCACCAGAGTGCTTAGATCGCCATCAGATTTCGAGGGAAGCTAGGTAGGGCAGGCTACATGTTCTAGGTATCCCAAGATTTCTCATAATGACTGCAAAATAAGTGATGTGATGATGTCTTTCAGGAATTGAGTCAGCTCTGATGGACGTTTGCATCGAGCCAAGAATGTCGATTTTCCCAGACTCTAAGGAATCACTGGAATTGCTAACATTCTGGAGCACACTTAGTGCATTCATTGTCTGACGTCACACAGATGACAACTGCAAGAGCTAGATTTGCACCATGGCTGTCTGATTTTGTGCTATACTCACAGCCTCTTTTGTGTGTCTTTTTGGCCTGCCCCTCAGAGAACCATATCTGATGTTTATTTATTTTCACCTAAAATGAAAGCCCGATAAATGATATACGGCCCTTCATCCATGCAATGTCTTTGTTCAATGAGACAGGGAAAAACCTCCTCTTCCACCGAAATAAATAAATTGAGGGCTGTCTCCTAGGAGATCTCAGACTGAGTGGAAACCATGACCTCGATGCTGCCCTGTCCAGGCACATCTATGGGGCTGGTGGGTGAGACATGTTGACACAAACTGGAGAAGAAGACAAGTGTCCCTGTGGATAAGAAGGGCAGGTCATCTGAGCAGAGCATGGTAAAGGGGATGAGTGTCCTCCAGGTAAGAAAGAAAGGTTATCTGAGCAGAGCATTGTGAAGGGGATGCGTGTCCTCCAAGTAGAAGGGACAGGTCATCTCAGCTGAGCATGTTACTTAACACTCAAGTTTTCCTCCTGCTCAAGCCTCAATGACTTTTGGCTGCAAATTGGGGTAGAGAGCTGCAAAGTAAGGACTATTATTGGTATTCTCATTGGATCTTTATGGGTACTGAAGATGCAGTGGCTTTGACAGAAAAGTATTTGCACGGCCAGCCCAGGCACTGTGCCCTCCAAAGTAGACATTATAGGACAGGGCCGTGCTTGGACTATTCATGGGCATTAGTGGCAGTAGATAGCCCTCCATGACTCCCAGCTGTGGAGATGCTGCCTCTGACATCAGGAGCATCCAGAGGCTTTTTCACAGCAAGTCAGAGCAGGAAAGGAAGAAAGAGCCAGGCGCTGAACAGTAACCAGAGAAGGAAGCAGCAATCCCCTCAGATACCCTTCAAATGACAAGAGGGAATCTCAGGGAGGCTGAGACAGAGGTAATGTACTTAGTCAATCTTTCCTGAGTATATTCAGAGTAGGGTTGCCAGATTTAGAAAACCAAAATGCTGGACACCCAGTAAAATTTGAATTTCAGAGAAACAATGAATAATTTTCAGTGTAAATAAGTCCCATGCAACATGCTACTACATGTACTTCTCAAAAGTTCTCTGTTGTTTATTGGAAATTCAAATTTAACTAAGTGTCCCACATTTTACCTAGCGTCTATAAGCTGACGTCATGCTAGTCTGTACACAAAATGTGAGATCTAATGTTTGCCCTGTGAGATTCGGATAGCAAGATAGCATGGCAGTTCAGAGAGGAGTCAAAAAACCCACTATGAAATGAGCTCTAACGCCTACTGAATATGTGGCCCAGAGCAGATAGAATTGTTTGTCTCAACCTTATCGTTCTTATCTGCAATATGGAGATTATATCTCTTCCTTAAACTTTCATTAGGATCTAGTGAAATAATAGGTGGTAAGTGGAAAATATAATTATTCCAGAAAATGTTCTTGTTAAAATATAAAAAATAATCAACACTGATTATCGTACGTGTGCCCTATGTATATATTGCTGTGGGACTAACCTAACCTTACAGTCTCAGAGAATACGATTTTCTAATTAGAAAAAGGGGAACATTTAAAAAATGCTTTTAGGTTTCAAAATGTTTCATAATGGATAACTTAAAAATTTTAGAAAACAGAATCAAGTGACCCAGGAATAAAGAGAATAGCACTCTATTTTAGTAAAAAAAAAAAAAAAAAAAAAGATTGCTTATATTAAAACAAATCATTGTAATATTTATAAAAGGTTTATGCATCAAAAATACTTAACCACAGGAAATACTTCTCCTTAATATTTATAAGGTATTACAACTGCTCACTAGATTCTAGACTCATCTACAGTGTGTGTTCAGTGCTCGGACAAGTCCTGTCACTAATATAACCATTGATAAATTAGACCAACACATAAGTCACCCGTGGTGTCTGAGAACACACACACAGAGAAACATGAACAACACATGCACGTACAAATGTACTTTTTTTTTTAAGCCATAGAGAATCTCAGAATTCTGAGAGGGAAAAGATGTGCCACTATTTGACAGTAACACTTGGCAATAGTTCTGACAGTTTGAGGAGAAGCCAATCTCAGTGGTAAAACCCTTTTATGGGCCCTTGGCTGGGACATTAAAATAGGAACGTAGCGTACAGGGAAAGCAGGGTTGGCGAGAACATGAGGCAGGCTTCACTTTGTTTATTTCTGCCTTCACTGTAAACTGTGCTCATGGCGGAATTTACATTGTGCCAGGTTTGCGTCGTCTCGGAGAGCATAGACCCAGGGCAAATCGAGGGAGCTGGGAGAAGTGAGCGTTGAGGGGTTCTGACTTCTAATTTCAGCTTTCAGCAAAACTTGGAATTCACCAAGTGGCCTTAGCTGTGCCATTATTAAGTACCTACTATATATCAAGCACTGTGTTAGCGCTCGTCCTTGCCATTGTGCTAAATGGGAATAATAACTGTATCTATTTCATAGGGATGTCCTGGTGGTAGAGTACGAGAATGCTTATAAAGTGCTTGTCACGGTGGCTGGCACGGAGTAAACATTCAATAACTGTGAAGCCTAAAGCTGAATGGTCGATTCCGAGCATCATAATTACTGAGCAGTTAGTCAGTACAGATCCAGGATTCAAACTGGGCAGCCTGGCTCCAGAGCCAGCCCTCTTAATCACTATCTTGCACTGTCGTCATTAATTATCCATTAATTTTCATAGAACATTGGAAAATGCATCATTGTGGTTATTCTTAATATTGATAAAATGAAGCACAGATCATTTTAATGTCTTGGCCAAGATTTTAAGGAAAAGAGAAGCTTTATCTCACAGCAATGGTTCTCCGTAGTAGCTCAGTAAACAAACCTTCATAAATGCATGCAGCCCACTAAGTCTTAAAAAGTATTGTGGGGAAAAGAAAGAAAAGAGTGAGATGACCTGGTCCCCACATTGAGCAGGCTTACTTTCTGGTCAAGAAGATGAAGCCGACACCAATGATTGAAGAAGGCATCCGTAGGTAGAAACGCGCACCCTGTCAATACACGGATATAAAATATGCATACAAAGGATTAAAAGGAGAAAGTTGAGAGGGAACTGTCCCAGAAGCTTCCTGGAAACGGGAAATTTAGAGCCAAGTTTAGAAAGAAGAGGGGTATGGCTTGGCAGAGTCTTCTCACTCCAGCCACCTTGCCAGTCAACCAACCCTCCCCGTCCAAGGGCCGCCCCCAGAGGGAGCCATGATGGCGGGTGTGTGCACAGCTCCAACCTGAAAGAGGAACAAGTCAGTCTACGCTCACAAAATGGCCCTTGACAAATGGCCAAAAGAATTCACCAGTGTGGCAGAAGGTGACCGAGGGAAGAAAGAAACTTTGTAAAGACGGAGTCCTGCGAAATATCCCAACCCTCCTTATTTTTTCTTTGCCGTTGTAAATGACTGCCTTGCCAGTCTTAGAATGCACACTGCCTTTTCATACTTCAATGTCTGGATTTGCATGTGCTCCACATCCCCCCCCCTTTTTTACCCTCCCCCCTTCTATGCTCTTATTCCCACCCTCTCCTCTTTCCACACCACCCCAAAAGACAAACGAAAATAAAACAAACAAACAAATATGTGGAACTTCTTACTTGGAATGATTCAAGAGTCTCTATACTATTAAGACACTGAGTAATGATTGGCCGCCTTCCAGGTGGCTCTGCAGTCTGTTAAATAGCTCAATTAGTGAGCAGCGCGCACTCTCTCTCTCTCTCTCTCCCCCCCTCTCTCTCTCTCTCCCTCTCTCTCTCTCTCATTGAATTTTGCCAAGTGCATGCTGCATTGTTGGAAGGGGCAGTGCCAAATTAGCCTAGCAACATCCCTTTATGGCCCTGATGTCTGGGACACCTGAGAGCAGCAGAGAAAACACTGTCCCCAGGCCCTGCTGGGACCACGAGGCAGCAGAGAGCATTGTGGCAGGATGGTTTTTCCTTCTGAAGGGTGGTTAATGAGCAATGTAGGTGAAGACCCCTGAGAGGCACCTGGGCATCCTGCCCACCCAAATAGAAGACTGTGTGGAGATGGTAGCCAGAGCCAGAGCCCACAACCAGAAAGGGGGACGCAGGAACGGAGAACCAGGCCAAGAGTGCAGCCATAGAGCAAAACTTCAGCCAGTCCATTTAGGTCTGCATGGTCTCAAGTAAGGCTGAAATCTCTTAGTTAAATAAAAAGCAGCGACACAATTCTTGAAAATAGATACAAGCCCAAAATGCAGCGAGATGTAAATGGGCCGTGTGCCTGTAACACCATTTCTTCCCGGGCCCGGCCATCGAGCTCTCATTCCCTCTTCTCATAAAAGAAGGTCTGGGTGCACACCCTCCACTCACCAAACACACACCTAAAGGGAGCCCTCAAATCCACGCTATATGTGTGTCTATATGTGGCTCAACCAGACATACACGGTGTCAGAAGAGGACAAATGAGAAAGCGGCATTCTACAGAGAGTACTCAAGCCCTCCATAATTCAGAATTCCTTAGTTGAAACTTGTTGCAGTGCTCTGAAAATTCATACAGAAAGCAGGACATTCATGTCATAAGGTAAACACATTTAGTCTGTTGTCTGTTTTAGCAACACATTTATTGGTAAGGCTATGCGATACTGATGTATTCATTACATCTTGGCATTTACAATATACAGTATTTCTCTGTTTGACTCATTACAGCTCTCATGCCAATTAGGTGAAAGAAAATATTGTTTGCAAAAATACTTTTAGGGGGATTACATTTATCCTAGAATATTATGTATCACAATTTTAGAACCATTAAGTTCCAACATTTACATATAATTATTATGGTTATACCCTAGAGAAGATATTTAAATATCTTTACCCTATCTATTGGGTATATGTTTCCCTTGGAAGGAGAACCCTGTCAAACAATTAGAATGCCGAAATAAGCAAAAATCTTCTTGGTTGCTAAATTGGAGAAAAAGTTGCCCCAAGATAAAAATTCTTAATGTAAAATTGTACTTTGAGTTGAATGGTTTATTTTTGTTGTGACATGATGGGAATTGTTTTTTGAATTTTAAGCATAAAATCATACAACTCAATTATCAAGATATTTGCACTGAGAAAATCAAATACTGAAATTAGACCAGTACATTTTTATGTGGACTTGAATCTGCTTCTTTGTAATTTCTATGGGTACTTGGAAGTGTTTTGCCATGAATGCTAATGTGCTTTGTGTTTTAAGGAGTGATTCTGCACATTTTGAAACACAGACAAATTTGAGCTGGCGACACGGCAAAGCACTTGGTTGGATTCTCCTGAAGAAAATAACGAAGGTCTTCGAAAATGAGATCTCCAAACAGACCCTATTTGAGACCAAAAGACAACGTACCTATGAGTGCCTGCTTATCTCTTGGCCGGCCCTATACCTTCGTGAGGAAACAAAAGTTTAATTTTAATAGCAAGTCCTCACTGTTGTTGCACACACCTCTATTTTTTAAAGGACAAGTCAGAGGTGATACTGGATATCTGTATAAGTCACTAGGAAAATCCTGCATTAGGATAATCCGCCATCCATTTCCATTTTTTTTTTCTTTTCTGAAAAAACAAGGAAGGAAAATGAGAGAAAGAAAGAAAGCATAATCAAAAGCCTAAATGACAAAGAGTTGACAGTCAGATTCTGTGGTAAATGATTCCAGAGTCGCTGGCCTGCGGAGACGCTGAGGAAGTCCCCAGCAGACCTGATTAATTCCAGTCTCTCCAGCTGCCAGGGGAGCAGAGGGTAAGCAGTTTCGCAGAGAGAAGCCTATTACCACTACTAGGCTGAAATAGATCTAATCAACTCACAGCCGCTCAAAAGAAAACTTTACAGGTTTAGCTCACTAAGGCAGTGCTTTAAAATGATGACTACAAAGGACCATGGGAGTCTGAAAGCATTTAGTCTTTATTGCAGCTCAAGGAAATTTTCTGCTGTGGTTAGGCCATGCTAATTTACTGAACATGACAAAGCCTCCCAGACTGTGTGACATCATTTGTTTAAAGGCCCCAGTGCTCATACTGGACTATTTCGAATATTACTTTTTTTTTCTTCAAAAACAGTTAATTTGTTGATATTTAATCGGTTTGGGCTAATTACATGCACCATTATAAATGTCTGGACTAACCTACTTTAACATTTAATTTAAACAACAATGCTCTGTAATTTGTCATGGTGCTCACAATGTGATGAATATTGCAACTTTGTTTTCTAAGCAATCAACATCTTATGGGGCACCTTAGGAGGAAATTCACGGCAGGAAGGAGACCCTGAGAAACTGATGTAGTGTTCATATCTCCTGCTTCAGAATTAAACTAAATTACATAGTAATTTGTATCACATAATCTTCTAAATGGGTTGAAAACCCGTATGAACTAATAAGCACTATAGCAAACAAAGTTCTGGATTTCTAAGGTATTTCATATTCTGCATTGCATTATGTAGTCACCTACTTTTTAATGAAAATAAACAGAGGGAAATGTATTAAGGCCAGATTGAAATCAAATAACCATTTGTCTCCCTTTTTTTTTTTTTTTTTTTTGGTCGTTGGAAATCTTTGTAAAGATTTGCAGAAGAGGAGTAAAATCTGCTTTTGTTTAAATAATCAAGATTTGAAAACTCTGCAAGAGTTACATGATATGTTGCTTAGAATGCTGTGTGCAATAGCAAATATGCACACACATATTTATGAAATATATCAATTACTAATGAATCCCCTGATCACACCACCAAAAGAAATGAAAGGGCGCACTCCAATCACTGAATTTAAGTTAATTAAAGGGGATAATCTGCAAACAGCTTCCTTCAGAAATGTATGTCCAAAGAAGACAGCAGATCCCAAAAGCTGAACCGCAAGGAAGCAGAGATAAGATCAATAATGGATAGTTTAGAATTTTAATAATCGTCTCTTAGCCTCCCAGTTTAGACATGATTTCAAGCACAGTCCTGGGGTTTAGGGGTGTGGGATGGAGAAGAGGGTACATTGTGCAAGGCTGCTGGGCACATCCCAATTTCAGAAAAAGCAGAATGCAATTATGTGATATTCCAAGAAAAAGGTCCCAATATTCCATTAGGATCTGACTTCTAAATATAGATAAACACCCTTGCCTGCAGACGATTTGCACAGAACTTATCATAACAACACCTAGTAAAATCGTTAGTACTGTCCCCTGAGTTACAGTTGTTATTCATATGGTCAGAGCTCTTGATGATCTGTTTTCCCTCTTAAAATAGAATCGTGGGCTATTTATCCCCAGCTTATTCAGAGGTCGTAGTGGTGCCTGCTCTTTCCTTCATGTCAGGAAGTCCAAGAGGCGTCCTACAAAATCCGTATTTGAATATGGATTTGGAACTGTCTGACTTTCATCAGAACATCACCTTTGGTTCTATTACGTCCTTGGACCACATCGCTGAAGTTCAAGCTGGATTTGTGCTGTAGGTCAAAGAACTGCATCAGTCCTCAATGCAGCTATGAGTTCCTCGTAGTCACAGGACACTGAAGGCCGGATTTACGTCTGTCTCTTGCAGTGACAATTGGCTCCAAGTGGCTTCAAATGTGCAAGCAATTAGACAGCTGTACGTGTAATTGGTTTGCCATGCCCCTTTTGTTCTTTTAGAGACAAAAACTACCTTTAAAACTTTCAAGGATGAATTTTTGACAACGTAGACAGCTCTTAAAAATACGATGTTTTATAATTCTGCATTATCTAACAGAGATCCAAATACAATTGTAATATTTTCGAAGAATGTCAGATGTATATGGCAATAGTGGATGGCTTGATCCTTGATTTCGAGAACTGGGCTGTTGGGGCCCAGGTCGTGAATACTCAAATCAAACTCTACCTGTTAGTTTCAGTCTGTTAAGAAGTCGAATGACAATATAATACATATTATTGTCAGGAAAAAAATAGGTCAGGGAAGGACAGACAGGACCAGGTAAGAGAAAAACAAAAAGGTCATATAAATCCATCTGGAAAACAACTCAAAGCAAATGGCATGCCCAACCAGGGGCACTGTTCTTACATAGAAAACAGGAGCTCTTGGAACATCCTCTTTGTTGTTTGGAAAGGAAAAATAAAGTGACAATAATCAAAATCTTGAAGTTGGATAGGTTTTAAAGTAAGAAAAAAATAGAAATATACTCATGAAGTTAGAACTTTGAGGAGACGGAAGTGAGATCAATGATGACAGGAAAGCCCTGAGGAAAGCAAACTTTTTACTGAGTCCCAAGGGATGTACAATTTTAAGAAAGACTGGATTATTAGCCATCTTGCCTATGTATACTCTATTAGGGAATTTATGTATTGTGAATTTCACCATGCTGTTTACCTGTGGATTTCGCCACTTTAACACCGTGGTTAAAGTTCATGTAGTGTGTCTCTAATCAATGCCATGCATGTCCCAGGGAGTCATTAATGAACAGCCCTGTCACGACAGCCTCCAAGAGGCAGAAATATAGGCCACAAAGGCGCTGGAAATGTGTACAAAATGAGGAACATCACCAGAGAGTCAGAGCTTGGTACAGGAGGCACTCATCCCAACCAGAAGATGCCACCACCATACTGAAGAACACGTTTTCTGTAGTGCTTTCGAAGGAAGAAAGAAGAAGATGGTTCTGAAATCCCTTAGGTTTGTTCTATTATTTTATATCTTCTGGCAAGATCACAACAACGGCAGATGTGCTTCAGCAGCAGAGGCCTGGCTGTATTGTTAGATTTTTACACTAAATTCCAAGGGCTGTACTTTCTGACTAGCTACCTCCATGTGGCTTGGGTTTTCAGTGGAGTTCAATAGAATTCATGTTTCTTATTATGATTTCCTTTAAAATCTTTATGTATTATAATGTTAGTGCTACTGAATATTGTTCTAGTTTTCTTTAAATGCCACATCCTCAACATGGGATAGTAAAGATGTGCTAATTAAACTCAATCCATTTCACATCTATTAAGTCAGACTGTGATCTCTCATCAGGTTTCACATGTTAAGTGGGACTTAGGGCTGGTCAACAGATGTAAACTGTTCAGAAGCGCAGCGAACGACTAACTCCAATGACCATTCTGGAGTCAGACTTTTTTAACTTGATCAGATGCTAAAGGATTATATTTCAGTTCAGCTAGACATTTGGCAATAGCAGAGAAAACGTCATTTTATGGTTCCCCTGAGTGTATATCAGTTGTAGTTATTCTAATTATTTCCAACATTTAGTTTTTCTCCTGAAATGGCTACTCTGTGTTGAACCCTACCATTGATCAAGGCCATGACCACTGAGCACCTTCCCGATTGCAGTGGGTAACAGAAACAGCACAAGGTGACTTTGTGTCCCACTAGTACACTGAGCATGTCTCCTCTTTCCACGAAGCTATCCACAGACGCACCAAAAACACCAGAGAAACACTACCCACAACAGATGAAGCAACAAAGGTCCCCGAGGAGTTCAGAAGGATAAAGAAAGGATACTTTCAGTGATAAATGCTCTATAAAGTGGTAGGCATTACAATTATTACTAGTCTTGTTACTGTGTTCTTATGAAATAATGACAGAGTTTACAAGCCAACGCATCTTGTAAACACCGAAAGGAAATGAATTCTGTACCTCCAAAGACGAATCCACAGAACAATGAAGACCACTCACATCTCCATCACGTCTTCTAGTGGGACATAGGAAAGTTTATTGGGAAAGTGAAGTTCAGAGCTCAACACAGAATGAGGAGGTTTCTTTGGAAAGTCCATACAGGTATGTTCCTAGTGGCAGAGCCGTATCTGAGCATGAAAAGGCTATGCAAATGACAACTATTCAAAATCAAAGTGGAAGTCCAAAGATCGCTGGTCAATCAAAGGGTTCCTTTCTGCCCCCTAGTGGAGGAGATGCATTTCCACATGTCCATTATGTGAGCTGTGAAACAGGGACTTCAGTGGGTTCCTGAAAGTTAAGTTTCTGGAAAAGACGAACCCGGATGTGGTCAGATTTAACACATTTTCTTTTTCGCGAAGGCTTTGCAACAAGGTAACCATTTAATATGGGCAATTCTGTGTTTCCTCTGTCCTCTAGTATGCGAAGTGATATTCTGTTGGGGCAAGGGACTCTGTGTCTTGGGGTCTTGGATTAGCCTCCACCTTGTGTTTCTGTGTTTCTCTCCCTCTCAATTTCCCTTCCCTTCTCATCTGCTCATATCCAAAACAGAAGCTAAAAAGAGAAAGGAGACATCAATCTTCCATTATTTTGTTCCCTGTATTTCTCTGGCATCTGTTCTTCTAAGTTTCCTTCCTTTTTCTTATATTTCCCACTCTGATGTCCGCGGTGGTCTTGCTACACTATGCTTTCAACAGGTGGATGACTTTAAAGGACTAGCAACGTATGGTTTTCAATTATTTCCCAGGTCAAATAAAGTAAAAAACAATATGAGAACAAATTAATAAATGCATGGTAGTATGGCATCCAGAGAGATTTCATTTCGATTTTGCCACCCTTATAGAAGTATTTTTGAGTGTGATATGCTCTGAAATTTTATAAAGTTCTTGCCAAAGGTAAAAATAATATGTAGTGATGACATTCCCTTTTCACAAATGCACATATTGTAGAACCTGTGCCTAGCCACAGGATCTCACAATCTTTGGGGATTGGCAATTCGCACAGTGCAGAATCCCATTTGCAGCATAGCTTTTCCCAATCCCATGGGATTCATTGTGAGAGCGTCTTAATATAATAGTTTTCTTATCATTGAGAACTCTGGAATGATAGCCCCTCGTCTAAGACAGAAGGACGATAAGCAGAGTCAAGATACTGAATAGATGGCATTAAGAAGTAGTTTCCCTTTTACATTTATATCCTGTGTGTGCATTTCTTACCTACTTTTCTCTACATTTTTACCATTTCTTCTACCGGAAGGGCTCAGGGACATAGACTTTGGATTGCTATCACATTCAACTATTTCTTTTAGAGACAAGAAGCGTTTTCATACCCCTTCAAAGAATCATATGCATACCCCAATTCCCTTCTCCTAGCCTAGAAAATCTATTTCATGTCCTCCAACCTGTGAGAAAACAATGCTTTATGAATTTGTAGACACTTCTTTTCCATGGTAAGTTTTGCTTGAAGACAGATCAATGTTCTATTTTAATCAGTGCCCCTCCCCAGCTTTTTTTTTTTAGTTTTTATTTTCAGAATTATCAAGTTCACAAGAAAATGATTCTTTCAAAAATGGTACGTACATTTCCAGGAACAAATACCAGACGGGGTCCCTTATGTTTTCCTTCTACAGAGAGTTCACACTTCAAAATGTCCAGTGATCTCCAAAAACTGAGCAGACCACGAGTGTCAGCTTAATCATCAACTAAATATTGATGACAATGCTAACATTGACATGTGGACACGAGGAGTAAGAAATGTGAAAAGTGCAAAGGTGACACTGAGGCCTCATCGACCCAGAACTAGACCCCATTCCAACTGTGAACACTAGGCTGGGAAATCATAGATCATTCCTACACCAATCATCACTTTTAAAGTCAAACTTCTGATTTAGAGGGGAACATTTTTGCTCTATGGGTTTGGTGACGACGCCAGGGTTTCTGTGCAAACCCTTGCAAGAGAGTCCCCATTTTGTAATCATCAGGACCTGGGATTGGCACAAACCTTTTCGAGTCCTGTCATCATTGCACATGCTTAAGCTTTGAGATCTTTACACAGCTGTAAGTCATAAACAAAAACAACAGAACTTTTTTTCCTTAGGAAAATATTTAAACCTAAAAATTAGAGCATTGTTCAAATGAAAGCCATCAAATGCTAACGAAAACGTTTAGTTCACATCCAATACAAAAGGTAAAATCAACCATACGCCTTTTGCCTCTAGATTTTGGATCTTTCTGCTTTGGGTAAACAGATAGCTGACCTTTAAACCCTCAGACGGCAACATTTTAATTCAGTCATTGTCGCCAAAAAAAAAAAAAAAAAGATGAGGAATACGCCACAACCCATTATCAAGCAAGACAAAAAGTAACCAAGTTTAGTAATTCAGAAAATTGCCCAACTTTTTTTGGGAGGGGGGGGCGAGCGAATTTTATATCCGTGATATACGTTTAAGAATGAAACTTAAATCAGCCCCTCAAAGTGGTCCTGTGACTTTAATTATTCACAAAGTACACAAATTTAATGAGTTTTTAAATATTAAAACTCTTCTCTATTGTCAGTACGGTGAGCTCTTAATTTACAGAGCAATTAAGTCAGGACCCTCATTTATCAGGACATGTGTGTTTGTTGAAAACGTAGTCAGTTTTTATTAATTGATGCTATAGAAATACTGAGGTGAAATTAATGTGTGTCTTCAGAGGTCGCGCCGGTGGTGGCGGGAAGCTAGCAAGGAGCAAGACGTGAGATAAATAAGTAACTGCTATTTCCCCGATTTCTCCAGAGATTGCTGAAATATTAAGTGGCACAATGGTTATCCTTCTCAGCCAAAATGCTTACAAGAAAATGCCCCCTGAGTTGTTCTCTGGCAAACATCTGTCATGGGTAGTAGCTGAGAAACAGGGAAACTTCAAAGCAATACTTTCTGATGATTAGCAGAGTGTTGAGTGTAATGTTCTTACATTTTAATGCAAACCAAGTGTTGATGAGCTGAGAGGGTAGAATTAAAAAGTAGCCCAAATTCCCTTTGTTCTTCAGGATGGGGCTGACATGAACATTGGCAGTCAGTAGAATTCCTTGGTATTTATCAACTTGTGAGCCACAAGAAATTCTAGCTCCTAGCTCCAGAGGCAGATGGCAGGAGCTGAGCGGACCAGGCTACCATTCTCTGTGGCCCACCAAGGGTGGCTCCGCCCCGTTATCCAGTGGCCACTGTCCAGCATAAATTGCTCGTGGGCAATCTTGTTCAAGAAAGCAGTAACACAAGAAGAAGACTGACTGTAAATGGTGTGTACCTGAGCGCTAGCCCATGGAGGCAACCGCCTCCAAAAAGTTTGCTGTGATGGGCGGAGAAAAAAGATGCTTCCTGTTTTCAAATACAAATATAAAATTAGAGCACCCAAAGTATCGGAGCAGTTTTGTCCACATTTTAGCTAGCTGTTGGAATGATTTGTACGTGAAGAGTCTGAATTTTTAGTTGAACTTGTCATGGGTAGATAGCCTTAGTGTAAGCATTTCACTATTTTCTTAAGAATAGATTTGATAGTGCAACAATCTTCAAGCATTCTTTAATCCTGGAACTCCATAGTCCATCCTGAAAACATAAAAAAAAAATACACAACAAAAAGTACAGCCTCACAAAAATACTTCCTAATGTGTACAAACTAGAACACTGTCCTCCTTGCTGCAATTTGATTTCTCCCAAACTCTAATTTGAAGCCAGCACGAAAACAGGCTGAACCATCCATTCCCTGAGACTAAGGTTAAAGGGAGAGACAGGCCTCTCACTCCTAATTCCTGGTGCGTTTGGACTTGGGGCCTCTGGAGCACCAAAAAGTTTGATGGGACCATGCCAAGAGGTCCCCTGTAACCAGGAGTTGGTTAATATACTCCCATTCCTCATTCAGACAGGCAACAGAGGCAAGAAGAAAAAAAATAAGAAAAAAAAAATAGCAGCACGGCCACAAACGCTGTCTTCTGCAAATGCTCTGTAATAAATTGTTCTTTCAGCGGTACAGAAGACGGATTTTTCTTTCCTTTGCCTCTTTTCTCCTTTGCAAGGAAGCTCCAATGGGCGACTTGCTTTCCCACCTGGCCCTGGCTGCCTGTGCCCATAAATTTGCCTATGCAATGCCTGTTTACGGGTCGCTGATGGAACACCGAGACGGTGCATTTTGTAAGCGCTGGGTAGATAATCATGGTAATTGATGTTTGGAGCTGTGAGCTCCTAGGAGCACAGGGTCTCTTTCTCCCAGTGAGGCCCTGCTCTCTGTTATCAGCCCAGCCCATAATTAAATATCACTCTTTTACAATATGTTTCAGGCTCCTTAATGAGTCTAAAGCAGAAATAGTCACCTCTTTCCCCTCTGAGCTTTATTTGCTTGTTATTAAACAATGTTATTGAGCTGCCTTCTTTCCCTGTGTTGCCAAACCTGCATCATTTCCGTTTTATAATTGCACAATTAGAGCGAAGGCTTTGCTTCCATACATCAGCAGGCCCTGTGTGTGCCTGCATGGTGTGTGTATGTGTGTGGAAAGGAGGAGAGGGAGACGGGAGGGAAAAAAATCAGGTGTTCCAATGGACTACTAAATGCGTCTTATTTTCATTAACTGCCAGATTTTGCAAAATGGGAAGCGATTTATCATGAGCCATTTTCCTCTATCAACTACCTCCACCAACCAACACCATGACTTTCGCTGTGACCTTGTGCTGCCTAGCGGAGGGTCCAATTTGCTCATTGTTACTCGCTTGCATAATCCTAGACCCCTCCCCCACAGCTCTTTCCCCCAAGCAAAATCCAGTCATTTATATTCCGAGGCTAAACGGTATTCTTTTTGCCCCCAAAGCTGGCAAGCTGTATCACACTAGTAATTCCTTCTAACGAATTTCCAGGGGGCTCCTCCTCTCTCTCTGTCTCTCTCTGTCTCTGTCTTTCTCTCTCTCTCAATCTCTCTCTCTCTCTCTCTCTGTCACACACACACACACACACCCACACACTCTCTCTCTCTCTCTCTCTCTCTCTCTCTCTCTCTCTCTCACACACACACACACACACACACACACTCTCTCTCTCTCTCTCTCTCTCTCTCTCTCTCTCTCTCTCTCCCCCAAGCACACACTCACATGCACCCCCTAAGCTGCTCTAAGCAGTGTATTAAGTAGCTGAAGAAAATCCATTCACATTCTGCTGTGTCGCTTTCTTCTCAAGTCATGAACCCATCACAGACTTTTTCTAGCTGTGGGTTGCCACGGTGAAGATTTACAATGCCAGTTATTCATACATCTGCCTTCTCTTTTTTCCCCCCCTTATTCTTAAATCCCTTGGGCGAGGGCAACCTTGATACCGAGACTCGTAAAATTCATGCAGGCTTATCATCCTTGGTGAAGGCTCCAGGCGTGCGCCTGCATCCCCCGCCAGCTCATCGCCATGACGGGTGGGTGGGCCATGGGCTTTTATTTCCAACTACGGGAAGGGGTGGGAGAGAGGTATCACTGAATGAAACATAATAAGAAACTTACATATATAAAATAAAAGCAGTATCTGTTTCACTAATCATTTATTAATTTTTAAAAATGACTTTTGGGTCTCTGGAGACCAGTATTCATTTGATGCTGGAATGTTAAATAAAAAGCGACCTTAGTTTGAGTAAGATAATGTTAGAAAGTCCACTCATCAGTGCTGAACAGCTAATAGGGCAGTGACATAGACTTCCTTCTCACTGCACATCGAAGAATTGATAGGAGGAAGCCTCCCTACATTTTAGAATATGCATTTGATGGTTATTGTTTGTTTTTTGCTATTTTTCTCCACTTAATTATTTCTTTTCCTCTTAATTATTACTAGGTTCATTATTCTTAAAGAACGTAGAGAAGAGGGGAAAATAAATATTTTCAACAGCAAACATTAACATTTTAATGAAGTCTGAAATTTCCCCAGTCTAAAAAAGAGATTCGTTTTTGGTAACATAATGGAGAATGATATTTTAATCATTACAAAAAAAAAAAAACCTCTACATATTGTTAGAAAAAAAACAATCGAATTATTGGCAAGTGATCACATGGAACCCTATTATAAAAATTTACGAAATTGTTTTTAGCTGGAATGAAATTCAATCCTGTCTCAGAATTGTAATTTTTTCCATCCATTAACTTTTAAAAATATAAAATATGGCCTTCCTTTTGGCTGTGGTACCTGTGTCCGGGGAGTTGAGGTGGTAGGTTACCTTCACAGGTGCCCTTTTCCTACCTGAGGGGCAGACACCTTCTGCCGTGATGCCCTCGAGGCCAGCAGGCATGCGATACTGCTTGAGGGAAAAGCAGAAACAGCCCTGCTCGGCAGGTGGCAGTGCTACTCTCGGGGCCATACTCCAACTTAATTGGAAGCATCAACGGGTGTGCCACAAGACTACCTTTCAGAAGGTGCAACTTGGTGGGGTTTTTTGTTGTTTTGTTTTAATTTTTTATTTTAAAGAAGTGGAGTACAATTCAGGGTTAGGTATACCAATGTCCATTATGCAGATAACCTTGTCGATGAGGTGTGACCCTCCCTCCCTCCCCTGGCAGTTTCCCTCAACTGCCAATCCCACCCTACCCCACCCCTCCGTCCCCTGGCAGTTTCCCACTACTGCCAATCCCTTTCTTATAGTATTATGATAGTTGTTCAAGGCCCGCTTACAAGTGAGAACGTGTGGTGCAACTTTGAGAGACGCAGTGGATGTTTATCCTTCTTTAAGGAGTACAAGGTGGTGCTAGGAGAGAGAAAGTCAAGCTCAAGAGGTGCCCTGATTTCTCATATATGTGCAACTCTGAGCCTGTGACCGATTGCACCTCAGTTTCCTCTGTAAAATGAGCTAGTTAGCTATCTTATCTGTAAGAGTCCTTTCTAGACTCGCATGACCTAGTCAAGAGTCAATTAAAAATAAGCAAGAACTAATCTAATCTAAAATTTTTCTTCTTCCAGTCTTCCCAGGGTATAAATTCAGACACAATCCTTAATTCCCTGTGTGTCAAGTTCTGCCTTCACTCTTTGATCCGTATGAAACAATTTAGAAATTTGCCACAGTGAACATCAAGGTATTCTGTTGACTTAGAACCTCCCCAAGCCCAAGTTTTGATCCATATTCCACAGAAAACTTGAAAACCACACGGAGCATATGTTAATACTCTCGAGACGGTGTTTCTGGAATTAGGATGAGGTGACAGTAACACAATTAAAGATTATACAGATGTCTCCTGGCATGCTATATAAGGTGTATTTCTTTCTGTAGGTCATGGCCCCAAATGTTGGAAAGCCACATTGTGTAGCATTCTAATATGTTCTAGCCTATAGATGGAATATTTTCATCCCTCCATTGGTCCTAGCCTGCAGTTTGACAAGCATGGATGTGAATCATCATTTTAGTCTGGGCAGGGACCAAAAAAACCTACATGGAGCCTTTGGGTGAATTAGGAAAGAACCCATAGCTTGGAGAGAGGAGTAGGGTGGTATATCCACTGCTACTTGCCCCGGAGCTGAAAGTCTTTGTAGATTTCTCCACCCACACAGCGCTACATTGAAACCTAGTTGGTATTGAAGGCTCGGAAAGGGAAAGGGACCAAGGTCTCAAAACACATTATGCAAGACTGCAATACTAGGCGTAAAGTGAATGGTGTAGGGTATTTCCAAATCTGACTCTGCATAGGTCAGATGCAGCCTCACTGTGAGGGCTGTCTGAAAGGAAAAGGAAGCAAAGACTACCATGATTTTGGTCAATTTTAAAGTGTTTTAAGAAGCTAAATGAGGCACAAGAAGGAGAGCAATGGAATAGGATTTATTGGAAACCTGATTTCTGCCCAGTATAGAGTTCCATGGATTAACAACAATGACCTGAAGAACATCATACTTTTGACCCTACTGAAAGTTTTCAAAACCATCCATTTGCATATGTAAATGTGAATTGTACCCCACGTCTTTAAAATTAAAAATTTTTTTGTGAAAATTTAAAAAAAATACTGATCCATCCCCAAATATCCACCTTCATCATAAATTGAAAGATCTAATAGGCCGAAAGGCAAGCTGGGAAATATTGGGAAGGTTTTTCTCCCAGAAGCACCTATCTCAATTGCCATCATTCCTGTTATCCATCAAGGTATGGTCGGCAGAAGATGACATCAGAGTATTTTTGAGCTCCTAGGAGGTGTTTCTCACTGGGTAATTCATTGGTCCATCTGTGGGCCTGAGGGTCATTATACTCTACTAGACTAACAAGTTTGAAATTAAGTTTATTCTTTTTACCTATGTTCATACCAAAGTTAACCAATTAGAACTGCCAAAAAACAAAAACCAAAAATAATAATAACAACTTAAAAAACAAGGAGATCCTGTCCATTGTTTTGACATTCAGAGTTTATGTCTTTAGTTTATAGTAACACCTTTTCTATTTAATGTGCTAGTCTATACTCTTGACTTCTTCTGGGTAACATCCTTCTGGGTAACATACTTGAATTCTTCTGGGTAAAACATAAATGACCTTCATTTGTGTAATATAAACCAATAGAGAAAAATAATGAAGAAGCGAATATTTTCCTTCTTTTTTCTAATACCGCCTAATAACACACTCCCATATATATCACAATGGCAGCCATTTTTAGAAAAAAGAAATGCATTTGAACAGGAAGAAAAACAATTTCATGCGTGTAAGTACATAATATGCTGCTGTAATCCATTAGACTTTTTTTTATTTGTTTTTATTTCAATACCTGTTTTTAAAACTCACAGCCAGTATTGGTCTTTTAAAAATTAGTGAATATTTTGATATGTCTTATAATTTCAAGAAATTGACAAAATACTTTTGCTGAAATCATTTTTTTATGTTCTTCATGTGAGACATGCCTTTCTGATGACATGATTTGGAGACATTAACAACTAAATATAATCTAGGGAGGACAAGAGACCTACTTTCATTTGACACATGGACAAAAAGAAGGTTCCTTCCTTTCTGACTAGTTTGGAAAACAACATCCTCAACACAACCAAATTACCTAAAGGAGGAGAAATCATACCTCGTTTCTGCTTTACCTTGTATCTATTATTTTGTCCAAAATGTATTCCATCCGGTTTTTTGTTTGCCTGTTCCTCACAGAAGCCCTGCATGCATATATTTGGTGGAGCTTGTTTACCTGTGACTACCCACTTTTCTGAAGTGGTGGTTGAAATCTGGCCCCGAATACTATAGTGCTGGCTGAAATGGGTCTTCCTTCAATATAGACGGAACCCCATGAACTAAATTATGTGTTTCTCTCCCCTCCCCCACCTCCTGAGAGTGGCATTGTCATCCAGAGAC
>CAUYQG010175647.1:0-22890 GCA_963574415.1 Tarsius wallacei | reverse complement strand
CACCTTGGGAGCCTGAGGTGAGCGGATTGCCTGAGCCCATGGGTTCGAGACCCACCTGGGCAACTTGGCGAGACCTCATCTCTACAATAAATCAAAAAATTAGCCGGGCATGGTAGCGCGTGCCTGTAGTTCCAGCTACTTTGAAGGCTGAGGTGGAAGGATCGCTGGAGCCCAGCAGGGCGAGGCTGCAGTGGCTGGGAGCGGCCACTGCACTCCAGTCTGGGCGTCAGAGTGAGACTCCGACTCAAAAAAAAAAAATCTTATATTTACTCTAATATGTACTTATTTGTTAGGAATTTAATATGCTTTTTAATTATCTTTGTTTTAAAAATATAAGAGTTATTTTTGTTAGTGCTCTAATGTAAGTTGCATAGCTTTGACTATAAAGTCTAATATTTTTCTGTATGGCCATTAATTTTAGTGTGCAATTTTGAATAATATAAGGTTTTTCAGGAACCAGAGCAGAAAATGCCTATACATGTTAAAACATAGTACATCAACAAACTAGTAAGAGTAAAAGCACTGAGATCTTTGTATAATATTAAGAAGTAAGGAAAATAGGAACAAGAAAAAAAGGCGAGAGAGGAAAAGCAAGATTCAGAAAATCTGTGTAATATTAATGATCACAATGTTTATTCTAAAGTTCCATTATAAAACTCTAGTAGCTTCTGAATAAATTGTTACTGCATGAGAGAAAATCGACATTAATACACACACACAAAGTCTGGAGATGAGCAGTTCATGGCTGGTAAGGAAGTTCTACAACTTGTCAGAGACTAAAGCTCCTCTGCTCCACTCTGCCATTACCAGATTTAGTTTTTGTTAGCATAGTCCAAGCCTGGAGCCAGTCATTACATTCATATTACAGCAACAGGAAGAAAAAAGTGAAGAAGAAAAGCATGCCTTCCCTTTAAGGACATTGCCCAGAAACTGCATACGCCTCTTTTGCTTATAACCTATTGGGAAGAAGAAAGTCACATGGCTACGTCTGGCTCCAAGGAAGCTGAGAAATACAAATTTGATTCTGAGTGAACTACAGATTCTACCTCACTTTCCTTGAACTCTATCTTGGTACTACAAAATGAATGGAATGTCAGATATGATGAAGGTGACCATTCCTTCAGGACCTCCCATGTCTCTCCTATATGAATCTTTTGTTTGAGCCAAATTAGCCTAATCATTACTCTCTCTGAATACTTACTGCATACTCCTACTGCTGTGCCTTCAGACATGTTTCCTCATCCGAAATGCTTTCTCTCAAGTTAGTTTCTCCTTCATTGCCCAGCCCAAGCACAATTCCTACCTCTTTATGAAGCTGACCTCTTCTACTTACAAATGTACAGCTCTACCATACTAACTCATAAATGAAAAGAGATCTTAGAGATCATCTCGTATCTTGTTACTCAAAGTTGGTCTTTGGACCAGCAGCATCGATGACACCTAGAAATAGACTAGAAATGCAGAATCTCAGGCCCCAACACAAACTGACCAAATCAGAATCTGTTTTTTAATAAGATCCTCAGATGGCACAGTAAAGTTTGCAAAGCACTTATCCATCATCATACTGATAAAGAAAGTGAGGGTTGGAAGTATAATGACTAGTCAAGTAGTTAGCACTTGACTTTTCTAGTCCCGACTTGAAATCTACATCTTTTAATTCCCAGTGCAGAGCTTTTTTCATTACACCTTTCTGCTTCCTCATTATTTGGGAGTTTACTCATGCTTTGTAGTAGGCCGTATGTTGGTCATCTTATATTCTAATTTAATTATTGCATTGTTAATTTTTTCTGTTTATATATTATCTTCCTAACTTGACTTTAAAATTCCGAGTCGACAGAAATGGTATATTGGACTTTAATGGCTTTTTGTTTCTTTTAAGCACAACTAAAAAAAACTTAAATTACTAAAACTTGAAAATGTGAAAAATAATAAAATCCATCCTGGGTCTGATTGGCATTCTGTGTATGAAATGAAGAAACAAGATAAATTATTAAATTTACACTAAAATCTCTACTTTATGTCTCCATTAACAATGTCGAACAGGTTAGATAGTCTTCCTCATAATATGCTTTGTGTGCCTATCGCTTGTCATTGCACTTTGCACATTTTATTGTCATTATTTATAAAGCTCTATTCTGTTTTCTTGTGTTTTTTGAAGGTAGAGATAATGTCTTATTCAGTTTTCTACCTTGTATCCAACACACAGGATAGTACTCAAATATTTGACAAGTCACTGAACTAATAATAAATAATGTTTCAACCAAATACATTAGAAAATAGCTTTACATCTGCACTTATACTATAGAAAAGACAATTTTAATACAAAGAACTTTCTTAAAAGTATAATAACTGCTTTATTTTTGTGAGTCTTTTGTAACACAAATGCATAGAGAACACTTGAGATATGATAAATGTGGGAAGGATAAAAAAGAGATATAAATCACTTCTATTAACCACTGCTTTGTGGTTCAAATTAGGGCTTTTTCTTCAGATAAAAGAATAAAATCTATGAAGAGATAAAGGAAGAGATTTTCCCTCTTTAAGTGTCTGGAGAATGTATTGTTTATTGTCTTCTAAATGTAAAAGGGAAATTTAAGATTAAGGACACATACTTCTCAAGGAAATCTTCCACAAAGAGACTTGCTTTCCACTGATCCAAGACTGAGGTGTCTGTCATTCCCAAAATGGAAACAGCTGAGACTAGAAAAATGGTAAACATTAGCTTCTATAATCTTCGTTTACATTTAATATAAGGAACCCAAACATTAACCTGCAACCCCTCCTCCCCACTTACCACTACAACAACTATAGTCAGAACAACATCACCTGAACATACCCTCTTCATTCCTGAGTCGGGACTTTGCATTTGCTTGCAAGATTGTACCTCATATCTTCATCATGGCTGCCTTCTTATCACTTAGGTCTCAGCTCAAATGTCCACCTCTTCAGAAAGATGTCTCCCTAACTCTTAGGAAATAGCACTCTCTACTCCTGAATGCATATCTCACTACATTATCATGTCTTTTCTATGCATTTATCAATATCAGATATTAGTTTATATATATTATGGTTTTATATGATTTTATTGCTGCATCTTCCTTATGAGTCTAACCTCATCAACTATATATCTTTTATTTGTTCTATTTAAATCTTGTATAAGCTTTCCAATTCCTAACTTAGTTACCTAAATTCCATAATAAAAATGTTAACTTGTAAATGCCTTGGAATTCTGTTATGAATAAATGCAATACGTTTTTAATGAGCAAAGCACTGCATATTCTTAATAATTACTGTGAAAAACTCTGATACAATTTGTAAAACAAATATTTAGAAATAAAAACAAACATACCTCTTGTCCATGGCCTTCTAAAGTTATTATCAGTAACTCCTATATGATCGTTTTCATCTTGATATAAACATGAAGGGATTCGAAGCAATAAAGCATCTCTGCAAAACTTCTTTCTAACTACATTCTGTGTAAGAAAGTAAGATCGTGAAGTCCTTTAATATTATCTACCAATATTCAAAATACTAAAATTCTCTCTTTAAATTTATATACTTTTCTTTAATAGTAGCACATGCTTATTATAAAATATAAGCATGCCTCAGTTTATTGTGCTTCACAGATAGTGTGTTTTACAAATTGAAGATCTGTGGCAACCCTATGTCAAGCAAATCTATCCATATCATTTTTGCAACAGCATGTGCTCACTTTGTGTCTATGTCACATTTTGGAAATTCTCACAACATTTCAAACTTGTTTTCATTATTATTATATCTGTTATGGTGAACTGTGATCAGTGATCTTTTATGTTACTCTTATAATTGTTTTGGAGTGCCATGAACTGTGCCCATATAAGCTGGTGAACTTAATCGATAAATGTGTGTCCTCTGAAAAAAACAGTCTTCTGTTGGGAAAAGGTGCCAACTAGGACTTGCATAGCAGAGAGAGAGATCAATAGTTGGCTTCAAAGGGCAGACTGACTTCTTAGAGGCTAATGCAGCTGCTGACTTTAAATTGAAGTCAATGCTCACTTACAATCCCCAAAATCCTAGGGCTCTTAAAAATTATGCTAAGTCCACTCCGCCTGTCCTCTAAATGAAACAACAAAGCCTTGATGACAGCACATCTCTTTACAGCATGGTTTACTGAATACTTTAAGCCCACTGTTGAGACCTGCTGCTCATAAAAATAGATCCTTTTCAAAATACTGCTGCTTATTAACAATGTACTTGGTCATCCAAACTCTGATGGAGATATACAAAGAAATGAATGTTTTTGTGACTGCTAACACAACATCAATGCTGCAGCCCACAGATCAAGAAGTCATTTCAACTTTGCAGTCTTATTATTTAAGAACTACATTTTGTAAGGCTATTACTGCCATAGGTAGTGATTCCTCTGATGAATCTGGGCAAAGTAAACTGAAAACCTTCTGGAAACGATTCACCATTCTAGATGTCTTTAAAAACATTCATGAACATAGGAGAAGGTCAAAATATCAACATTAATGGATTTTGGAAGAAGCTGATTCTAACCCTCATGGATGACTTTGAGGGTTTCAAGACTTCAGTGGAGGAAGCACACAACTGCAGTTGTAGTGAAAATAGCAAAAGAACTAGAATTAGAAGTGGATCCTGAAGATGTGATTGAATTGTTGCAATCTCATGATAAAACTTGAATATGAGGAATTGTTTTTTTTATAACTGAGCAAAGAAAGTGTTTTCTTAATATGGAATTAACTCCAGATGAAGATGCTGTGAACATTGCTGTAATAAAAACAATGGATATATATTTTGTAAACTCAATATATTATAACTACATACTTGCTTCCCTCAGTTATGAAGGAATAATAAAACCTGAATATGCCTTTATGTCTGTCTTATTTCCTGTAAAATGTAACATAGTTTTAGTTATATTGGAGTAATTTTTCCCCTAGTAGATTGAGTCAGTGTTATAAAGAAATAAAAATTTTACTTGTCAACTAAAATCAGGAGAACAATGAATTGTTGTATGGCAACTACTTTAATTACCTTCTTAGTAACATGCCTGGGCTCAAATCTCAGCTCTGACATTTATAAAAGCTATTTAACTTCTATGGACACTAGTTTCCTAACTTACAAAACTGTAAAACCTGTATAATAACAGTATCTACTTTATGGAATACTAATGATGATCAGATAATATAACCCATCAGTAGAGCAAAGTTTCTGGCCCATAGTAAGTGGTCAGTACATGCTATTAATGTTATCTTATCATAAAGACAACTTGTATTGCCTTTCTCCACTTCTCTCAAGAACGATTACACCAGATTGTTAATAAAAGCACTCCAAACTTGCCAAGAGTTTCAATTTTTTTCTCCTGACAGTTTCAGATTCATTTTGTTTAATTTTAACGTTTAATTATTTTAATTTAATAACTGCCTGCCAAAAGTGGCATTTTTAAGGTATAGTCATTGTGGAAAGCAATTTTAAATGAACCTAAAAGTAATTAGACTAGGGATCAATCTAAGGATTACTGCAAAATTATCATATATAAATTGAGCATCCCTAATCCAAAAATCTACAATCCATAATGCTCCAAACTCCAAAACTTTTTGAGCACCAACAAGATGCCACATGGGTGGCTGAGATAGTGATGCCTTTGCTTTCTGATGGTTCAGTGTACACAAAATTTGTTTCAAGCAACAAATTATTTAAAATATTTTGTATAGAATTACTGTCAGGATGTCTGTAAGGTATATATGAAATATAAATAAATTTCGTGTTTAGACTTAGATCCTACTCCCAAGATATCTCATTATGTATACGTAAAGATTACAAAATTCAAAACACTACTCGTCCCAAGCATTTTGGATAAGGGATACTTAACCTGTGCTGAATGCAAATAACACTTTTTATATTATAATTCTTAGTAAATAGATGGCAAGCCAGTAACACTCTACCTCATATAAATAGTCTATTGCACAATATTTGAATGCTGAAAACATATCTTCTTTCTTTGAAAACAGTACAGATTTCAGCATCTGGAAATATAAGCATTAAAATTAAATGTTGGTAAAATAGCAAAGCCAAGAGTAGAAAATCTCTCTTAATCACAAAACCTTGGTTCACTCACTTTTTAAAAAGCTCCAAATGATAAAAATTGATTTAAAAATTAACATTCATTACTATGATTTTAAATTTAATATAATAATGTATATTGATATAAAATTGTTTGCATATATACTCATGTTGTTTAAGCCATATGCCTGTTAGTTAGTGGGCTAAAATATATTTAAAGTAATCATTTTGTTGCAAAAGAGGCCACAAGACTGGCAGGTTGTCATTCCTGGGATAACCATATTTCTCAAGTGGTTTTAAAATTGCATAGCCAATGGCAGAACTCTGCACTGACACAGTGGAGGATTTGGGAAATACTTTGGAAAAATTTTTCCATCCTTTTACTTAGAAAACAAAAAATCTTAAGTTAGAAGTTCCTAGTAGCTAGTTCATTTGGAATAAAACAACTATGGTATATTACTCCTAAGTCAATGGGTTGTTATCCGTAAATCAACAAATCTATCTAACAAAGCAATAAGTAAAAGAAAGTTGAATCAGTCCAGGACGGTTCTCATTTATGTGAGAAATCAAGGAATTACAGCTTAAAAGTTACTTTAGGAGAGAGTCCAGCTTATCAAACAGTTCTTAGCATTTTGATTATTTAAAATGTCTTTAGAAATTCAGATGAAAGCTAGAATTTTCCATATAGTAGTTTGTCAATAAGCTTTTAAACAATGAAATACATATTTTAATTGAAATCGTCTTGCCTTCATTTCACTATTATCCTTGAGGTTTACCTATTTCCTTACCTAAGGTCAAAGTACTAAACCGGAAGACCTGAAAATACCATCTACATTAATGGTCTATGAATCTATCTTTATTTTCAATTATCATTAGTGAGCATTCTTAATCACTCAACTTCTGTGGATTAAAAAAACTAAAAACAAACTTCTAAAAACAATGCAGAACATTATTTTATTTGAGTAATAACTCAGAAGAGTTTTTGGATATTACAAAAGTTTTCCAATTAAAATGAGCCCAATATGTTATCTGAATAACCTTTGAAATTGCTAAATTCTGTGGTGCCAGCAAATGTGGGGAATACATAGTGTGGCTACACTCTTTCACTCTTACTTAATGCCAACATGGCATTTTCTTACTGGTGATTACTTCTTTGGGGTCCAATCATTGTACCTCTACGCCTTTTCCACACAGTGTATCACTGATCTTTGAAGTAAATAACAGTACAGAATTTCATTTTCTTAATATTGCACTTTCAGAAAAAATTATCTGATTATGTCTCATACTAGAAGTCATTTCAATAAGCTAAAAACAAACCCATGTCCACCTAGTTCACCCCATTAGCTTATTGTCACCATTTATCTGAAGTTTCCCTTTCTTGTGAAGTCTAACATTTCTACCAACCTTAGACTCATCATTCTCATCAATTACCTTAAAAACAATTTCATTTGTATTGAAGTCAATCATTGAAATTCATGCTAAATATGTAGCACTTAAATAAGACACCATGTTATATACATTCTTAGAATTTCATTTGTAAAGCTTATTTCATTGCAATACAAATATTTGAATCCTTCTTATGGTGATAGATGGATGGAAGAAAGATAAATTGGCCGTATTTCTCAATGCAGAGAAATAGGAAAACAAACCACATCAGGGTTAGAGAGGAAGTATTTTTAAATTATCAACTTTTTAAAAATTAATTTCTTAACACGTTAGATCCAGGGGATACACATGCGTCTTCCTTACATGGACATATTGTGTAGTGGTGGGGATTACCAACTTTTGAATTGCAGCAATTGCCAGTTTGTTTGTTTTTTTCCTTCTCTATTTCTAAAGATTTTACTTCTCTTGCGCTGCTTCCCTATCAGCATCTGCCCGGCCAAAATGGAAATGCACAGTCATCAGGTCAGGATCTTGGGGGACGTAAGCTTTCCCGTGATTATTTAAGACACACACGGGTCAGCGTGAATCTTTGGGCTGCTTTCCCATCTCTTCCCAACAGCCTGAGGCATGAGGAGCTTTCTCCCCTTCATCACTACCTCACAGAAAAACCACACTTAACAATTTAAAATGCAGAGGTAGTGACGGTCACATTTTCTCCTACTGTTTAGCCCACACAACTTCTAGTTGGTGGGCTGACATCACACTGGCCTTACTGAGCCCTTCACACCCCGTAATCTCACCTAATTAGGGAAGGAAGACGCTGGTTTTGGGGTTTTGTCCCCACAGGGCCACAGGAGCCAGGCCCCACAGATATGTTTTCCAGAGATTCCCGGGATGCTGCATTTTAGCCCCATGAGATCTTTTCTTCCCCTCTGCTCAAGAACATTTTTTCTCCAGATTCCCACCAGCTTCGCAGGACTTTTACCTGAGGTAAAATCCGTGCCTGCTAGTCTTCCCCGGGAGAAACTCCCGCCTTCCAAAAAGGCACGTGCCTTCCGAAGGGGAACTCAGCGCTTTTATTAGCCAGACCAGGCTCCGCCCCACCCCTGAACCCCGCCCCACCCCTGAACCGGAACTCAGCGCTTTTACTAGCCAGACGAGGCCCCGCCCCACTCCGTCTTTGGGTTCCGGGCGCTTGCGTCCGCTGTTGTCCGCAACCTTTGGAGCTTCGGTCTTGGGGGCAGAGCATGATCAGAGTCCGGGTCCTCGAGTGTGAGCGAAACCTTAGTAGCACATGGCGGAGTGTGACGGTGAATAAGGCGACGGGGAACTCGCTGGGAACTCGGAAGGAGTCGGGGGCGAAAGATCGAGAAGACCTGGCACAGCAACCTGGGCTTCTTGGAGAGTGGCAGCTCCCATGCCTTTAAGCTAGGCCTGGCTAAATGCGACAGGCTTAGAGGGAGGGCAAGGACAGAAGCCTTCCAGAGGTGAAGTTGACAGGATTTAGCAATCAGATTCAGGGAAAGAGAAAAGCAAAAGGTAGGAGGCATGCCTCAGGGGTCTGGCTATGGGTGGGTCATGTTGAAGAAAGCTTCAGGAGGGGCCGGAAGACAATGAGTTTGAATTGGGACATAGAGATTTTATTCCTTAATTGACAGCCACCCTCTAGCCCAGACACACATGCACGCATTTAAGAGTCACCAAACTCACCCGATGAGGAAGAACGTCCTTTTATCTGTGTTTGTTAACTTCCGTCTTCTTTTCCATGACACACTTGGCATCAAACTCTTTCCCAGAAGAACGCAGAAAATAACATGCATTTGTTTATTTTGCAAACGTGTGGGTGTCTTTTGAGTTAGTTGTTGAAATACTAATTGTGAAACGTCAGTGGATAAATCACATTATTTTCTTAAGTTATCGCCTTTGTACAGGTTTATGCAGTTTGCTTCAGCTATGTAGATTTAATGTTTGGCAATAATCAATTTTAAAGGTATTCACCTGGCATAGAGGTGCATTAATTATTGTGTATTCTTTTATTAAACCAATTTTAAATTAGATTATTTTTTAAGTTATAAAAATAATATTTACGTTCACTGTAACCAGTAAAACCATCTAAAGATGTATTAACAATCTGGGTTTTATCTTTTTACACTTCCTTGCATGTTCATATGAATATATGCAGATATGTGTACACAAAGTTGGTTTGCTTTCCTCACTACACAATATGTCATAAACAACTTTCCAGGTCAAAATTTATAGATCTAACCCATTTTTCTAATAGCTGCATAATATTTCATAGTGAGTATGTGCCATAATTTATGTCAGTGTTTTACTACGGATAGATTAACAGATTGTTCCAGTTTTTTAGCTTGACAAATAATGCCACAGTAAGAATTCTCAAACATATGCTCTTGAATAATGTCTATGACATAAATTTGTTTTGGCTTGCTGGCTCAAATTGTAGGAGCATTTCAAATTTAATAGATATTGCCAAATTACCTTTGAAAAATTCATAGCAATTTACATTAACACTGCCTAAGAGGGATCATTTTCCTGAATATTCAACAGTGCTGAATATATTGTTTTTCAGAAACGTTTGCCAGTCTGATGCATGAAAAATACTGTCTTGTTTCAATTTTTAAAATTTTTATTTTATTATTATTTTTTAGAGACAGGGACTTGCTTTTTCACCCAGGCTGGAGCACAGTGGTGTGATCATAACTTACTGTAACCTCGAACTCTTGGACTCAAGCACTTCTGCCACAGCATCCCGGGTAATGGGACTACAGGTATACACCACTAATTTTCTTTCTTTCTTTTTTTAACTGGTAGACATAGAGTCTTGCTATGTTACCCAAGTTGGTCTCAAACTCCTGGCCTCAAGCACTCCTCCCTCCTCAGCCTCCCAAAGCTCTGGGATTACAGGTGCCAGGTACTGCACCACCATTATCTTGTTTTAATTTGTATTTCTCTGATTAATGCTGAGATTAAACATGTCTTAAATGTTTATGAACCCTTTGGATTTCTTCTTCTGTGAATTGCCTAATTATATATGGGCTGTGTATATATGTATGCATGTATATATATTTGTGTATAAGAAATCAAGCAATTTTTTGAGATGGTATTTATTTTATTTTTTATTTTAAAAATATGAGGTACAATTCAGGGGTAGGAATTCTTATTGTATGCTATGGGCTATAGCCCATTATTATTATGATTTTTAAAAAATTTTTATTTGGAAGATGTGGGGTGCAATTCAGGATTAGGTATACAAATGTTCATTATGCAGGTACCCTTGTTGATGAGGTGTGCCCCCACCTCCTCTGGCAGTTTCCCACTACTGCGTATCCCACCCCCCATCCCTGGCAGTTTCCAAATACTGCCAATCCCTTTCTTATAGTGAAATCAAGCAATTTTTCTATTGAGTAGATTGTCTTTTTGAAAATCTTATACATAGGCATATTAGTTAAAATAAGGTTTGGCTATATAAATAACAGGAAATGCCAAAACAATATAATGTTTATTTATCTCTCATGTAAATGAAGTCCTGATAAGAGACTGATATGGTAGCTCTGTCCCACAAAGGGGAAGGTTAAGGACTGATAGGGCAGCTCTGTCCCACAAAGTCCTTTTCTTCCAGCTTAGTACTCTGATACTTCTATGTTGTGGTCCTTGTTCTCATAGTCTCAGGTGGCACTATATATGTTTCAGGAAGCAGGATGGAGAAAGGAGTGGAAAAGAGGAGAGGCCAAAGGCACTATGTCTTTTTACATACCTGTAATTTAAATAGTGAAATATGATGGAGACACACACACACACACACACACACACACACACACACACACACAAGAAATGTTCATGTAGAAAAGGGCAGACAATTATTTTAAGGAAATAAAGTGAAGAAACAAAGCATTACAAGAATTTCAGAAGTCCTCTGTTCTTTTCCTAATCACAACTTTCCCTAGAGGAAGTCTCCCTCTAGACCTAGAGATTACTATAATCCTGACTTTGTGGTAATCACTGCCTTGCTTTTCTTTAAAGTGTTTCACCAAGTATATACTTCTAAATGACATAGTTTGCTTGTTTTTGAATCTTGTTTGTGTTATTTTGGTTCCTGTTTCTATTCAATGAATGTTGCTGTGTATGTATGTTAGTTCTATTTCATTGCCAAAGTGTATTTTATTGTATAAATATACCTCAATTTATTTATTCATTCTACTGGTGATGGACCTTTAGATTATCACAGTTTGGGGCTATTACAGATAATGCTGCTATCAATATTCTTGTACATGTATGCTAGTACACATGTGCTTCTCCAGAATATAAATTCAGGAAAATATTTTTAGATTATTGAGTATGCATATCTTCACAGTTATTGAATAATGCCAGACTGTTTTCCAACGTGTTTGTACCAATTTATACCCCATCAGCAACGTTTGAGTATTCCTGTTGCTGTATATTCATTCTCACCAACCCTTAATAATTTCAACTTTAAAATTTTGAGATCTAATAGGTGCCCAGTTGTCTATTAAGGAAGTTTTCCATAAGCGGCCACATGACTCTTTTGCTTATGTCTCATTTGCCAAGCCCTGGTCACATGGTCACACTTAGCTGCAATGAAGGCTGGAAGATGCCATGTTTATTCTGGACAGTCATGCATAACTACAGCTTGGAGATTCTATTACTAATCTAAGAAGGAGAGAACAGATATATTGCTTTCTCCACATTAAGGATAATAGTAAAACAGCTAAATTTTGTTTAGTACTTACTATAAGCCAACCACTATTCTAAACAGTTTGCAACAATGGTTAAACTACATAAATTTACAAATTACAATCTCCAGTTTATAGAGGAGAAAACCAAGGCATTGAAAGCTTAAGTTTCTTGTCCAAGATTAACTATAAAGTATGAGACAAACTTGTAAACTCAGACTGTCTGACTTCAGACCCCAAGCCCTTAACTAGGCCATACACTCTCTAAAAGGAATATTTGCTTGTCATGTTTTGCAAACATTTTCTCCTTGCTTATTCTTGTAAATTTCTAAAGGTAGTTTTCTTTATCTATCTACAGGGAATGTTACCATATCCAACTCATCTGTGTTTTTTTTTCTTTTCTCAATAGATAATGTTTCTGTATTATTATTTCTAAAATTTTGCATATGAAGAGAATCTTAGAACAATTACTTTTCCCTGTAAATTTTAATTCACCATTATTTGTACCATTATGTTCAATCTAAATGGAAATAAAACAAGTTTAGACACACACTTGAATATAAACTAAGCTGAGGAGCCCTAATGGAAGTCAGGGAAAAAAAACCTCTACTGTCCAGACCAATTCCATACATTTGTAGAAATCTCTTGCAATAATACTGAACTTTATTGTTGTAGTCACATGCCATGCTGTTGAGACAATAGTAATAATGTTTAATGTTTGTTGAGAACATACTGTGTGTCTGGCATAAGACTGAGCACTGACAATGCAAAAAAATAAGGAAGACAAATCCTTGCCTTTATAAAACTCACAATTTTGTCTGAAGTTGCTCTTATTTTTTATTTCTTCAGGCAATTTTAAACACTGCTGCCAGGTTGATATTTCTAAAACAACTAACTGAAACTGTCACTCCCCTACTCAGATTCTTTCAGCTCTCTGGCACCTGTAGCATAAAGTCTGAAGTTTTTAGCATGGAACAACTAACCACTCAACCTCATTTACTGTGGAACCCTGAACCACTGGCCATTTTCTGAACATCTTTCAGATTTTTCCCTTTGTTCCTGCTACTTTATTTTGTACTCTGATCATATGTTGAACCCCTATTTTTTCTATAAGTTTCAGTTCAATTGTTTTCTGATACTCTTGGTGAGAATTAGTTGTGACCTTTTGTCGTTTCTACAATGTTTGTCAATATTCCATTTCAGGCAGCTTTTATGCTTTGCATTATAATTGTTTTGTTCATGTCTGCCCTTCTCATGACTGTAATCTTCTTGAGATCATGGGCCATGAACCATGTCTTAATTTTCTTTATGTACTTTATCTTTTCGTAATTAGCACAATGCCAGTTCCAGAGTAAGCACTGAGATCAATATTTAATTGAACTCACTTCTTAAAATCTGGCACTAGGTCATTTTGAAATAATAATTATCACATTATTTTATTTTATTTTTTTGAGTTGGAGTCTCACTCCGTGGCACACACATGACCACATGGCCACCCCAGCGTCTACCTGCTGGACTCCAGCGATCCTTCCGCCTCAGCCTTTCAAGTAGCCGGAACTACAGGGGCATGCTACCACACCAGGCTAATTTTTTTTTTAATTGTAGAGACGAGGTCCCGCCAAGTTGCCCGGGCTGGTCTCAAACCCTCAGGCTCAGGCAATCCACTTGCCTAGGCCTCCTAAAGTGCTGGGATTACAGGCTAAGCCACTGAGCCCAACCAATTATCACATTCTTTGCATTTTCTATTAAATGTAGGTTTTTGGTGTTTTTGCAGAAGGATATGCATGAAATATTACATGCATGAAATATTACACACATGTGTACACACCAAAGTGAACATGGTATGAATATAGCAGATAATCAGTCTGAGACAGAATTGCAAATTAGCTCAAACCAGATCATGCAGAAAATCTGGATATATGGAATGAAAATAATATTGCATCAGTGTATTGCATAAGTATCTTATTGTCTTCTGACTGCTAATTTACAGGCGTAGCCTCACATACTATCTTTTGATCATCACTAAGGAACGTCTTTGCATCAAGAGATGGAGAGCAAACATTTTAGCACAACATGTTCAATCTAACTAAACCAATAATTACTGCTAGAAAAGAACTGTGGTAGCATCAGCATATAAAGAAGTTTTGCAAATATATTTCATATTCATGTAAGTTCTATTTTTTTCAAATACAAGGAGACAAATATTACTATAGTTTAGTTTAGCAACTTTTATCTCTGTAAATGATTACTTGTCTATCACACATGTTCAACTCCTCCACATTTTTCTGGATTATCAGCTATTTTACTTCTCACATGCTTATTGGATCTTTTATACACATTGAAAAGTAAGCTAAAATTCTGGCCAGGATAAAAAACTTTATCTGTGCTTAGACTTGACTCTGTAACTCAGAGGAAACAGTGATAATTGGGTCACCATTTCCTTGCGTAAAAGGAAGGGCTAACTCTATATTTTAACATTTCCTTGAGAGGCTTCCCTGAAACCTCTCACATTTCGTGGTCCTTTAAGTTAAGCAATTTACCCGAAATTACACAGGCAGATCTAGAACTCAGATCTTTTGACTTCTACCCTGTGAGATGTAGTTGTTCATTCATCGATTTATCCACAAATTATTATTTAGAGACAGACAGCCTTGCTATGTTGCCCAGGCAGAAGGGCAATGGCTGGTCACAGGCATAATATTGTGCACTGCAGCCTCTCCTGACTCCTGACCTCAGTCTTCCTGCCTGAGCCTCCTGAGTGGCTGGGACTATAGGCATGTACGATGTCACCTGAGTCATAAATCATTTTCAAGTACATAATATGTGCAAGGAACCGTGCTAGTTGAAGAGAGGAAATGAATTCTATTCTTTTAATGTTCTAGGGAAAATAAGACATTTACATAAATAACTATTATTCCCTGAGGAAATTAATGTCATAAGATTATGGGAGTATAAAAAAGGAAATAAGTTGTAGAGATGCTAAAGAATAATTCATTAGAATTCATTTTTATATTTCACCAGATTAACCACATCTATGGGAAAATCTAGCTGTTTGGGCCACAAAAATCATGGCCCAGCACCATTATGCACTTAGTGGAAAATAAAGCAACTTGCAAAATAAATAACATCCAAAGGTCTAAACTTGCAAATTCAAACTAGAATAAGTTATAGCAAATATCTCTCAGAAAAGCTAACATCTTCCTTATAAAATGTGAAAAAATTATTTCTCTTTTTCTCTCCAAAATAAGTCTTTATGTTGTTTGAAGTATCCTTGATTGCTTTTATGCCTTATACTAAAAAATGGAGGACATAGAGCATTGGACTGAATTTAAGAAGAAGGCTGTTACATTAATAATAATTCTATATACAAGAAAAATAATTTTATGAAAAGCTGAGGGTAGGCCTTTTCCATGAGTCAAAAGATTTTGTAAAACAGCAATTCTCATCACTTCATATTTTTAATTTAGACTCAATCTTGTACCTCAGAATATAAATTAACAAATAATTTTTGAGCACCTCTATGCTCAGTATGTGCAAACTTAATAAGAGGTTAGGCAACTTGTATTGTCTTTTACAAGAAAAAAAGAAAAATAGAAAGAATAACATCTAATACTATTGACCACCAAGCCTGATCCACCTTCTGTAGATAAACCTTCTCCTTTGTTTTCTAGCTTCCTGGCTTCTTTTACCTGTTCTGTGCCTGAACTCCCTATCATTTGGGAAAAAATAACAAAACCACAAAATCAGGCTCTATGGTTCCACTACAAATATTTGATATGCAACTTTAGCCAGGCCTTCAATGCCAATTGTCAATTGTTATTTCCATTCATTCAGTAGAGAGAGAGTGTATCAGTATATGCCAGCAATGTTTTAGGTGTGAGACACAGTCTCAGACAAGTCACCATCTATATTTTTCTATCTTTTTTTAAATTTTAGAATCCTGGGGTACGTGTAAGGATTTGTACATTGTGTGAAGATGAGGTTTGGACTTCTAATAGGCTTTCTCCTTACACCCAGTAATGGGCATGGTACCCAGTGGATGTTTTTGTATTTCTTATCCCCCCTTACTGCCTCCCTCCCTCCTTTAGCAGTGCTTAGTGTCTGCTGTTCTGTCCTTGTGCCCATGTGTGCCCAATGTTTAGCACCCACTTATGAATGAGAACATGCGGTATTCAGTTTTTGTTTCTGTGATAATTCACGTAGCATGATGGTCTCCAGCTGCATCCATGTTGCTGCAAAGGATACGATTTTGTTCTTCTTTATGACTGTGTAGTATTCCATAGTATATAGTGTATATGTGCCACATTTTCCTTATCCAGTCCACCTTCAGTGCCGTCTGGGTTGTTCCATATTTTTGCTATTGTGAATAGTGCTGCGATAAACATACAAGGGCAGGTGTCTTTTTTTTTTTTTGAGTTGGAGTCTCACTCTGTTGCCCAGGCTAGAGTACAATGGCATTTTCATGGCTACCACAGCTTCAAACTGCTGGTCTTATGCAATTCTTCCACCTCAGCCTTCCAAGTAGCTAGAACTACAGGTGCATGCCACCATGCCTGCTAATTTTTTTTATTTATTGAGATGAGGTCTCTTTTATAGAACCATTTGTGTTCCTTTGGGTATATTTCCAGAAGTGGGATTGCTGGGTCAAACGGTAGCTCTGTTTTTAGTTCTTTGAGAAATCTCCAAGCTGCTTTCCAAAAAGATTGAACTCTCTTACATTTCCACCAACCATGTACAAGTGTTCCTTTTTCTCTGCAGCCTTGCCAACATCTATTGTTTTTGACCTTTTAATAATAACTATCCTGACCAGTGTGAGATGGTGTCTCATTGTAGTTTTGATTTGCATTTCTCTGATGATTTGTGATGCTGAGCATTTTTTTTTATTGTCGTTGGCTGTTTGTATGTCTTCTTTTGAGAAGTATCTGTTCATGTTCTTTTCCACTTTAATGGGATTATTTGTTTTTTTCCCTGTCAATTTGTTTGAGTTCCTTATAGATTCTGGATGTTAGGTCTTTATTGGATACATAATTTGCAAATACCTTTTTCCATTCTGTGGGTTGACTCTTTACTCTCTTGATGGTTTCTTTTGCTGTGCCAAAGCTTTAGCAATCAGCCAGGAGAAAGGAATTAGAGGTATTCAAATAGGAAAGGAGGAAGTTAAAGTATCTCTCTTTGCAGATAACATAATTATTTACCTAGAAAACCCTACAGTTTCTGAAAAACAAACTCCTAACCCTGATGAACAACTTCAGTAAAGTCTTGGGCTACAAAATCAATGTGCAAAAATCAGTTGCATTTCTATACACCAACGACAAGCAGATTCAAAAGCAAATAAAGTACAATCTCATTCACAATTGACACACACAGAAATAAAATACAAAGAAGTGGAAGAGCCTTACGATGAGAATTGCAAAATACTGCTCAAAGAAATCAGAGACAACACTAACAGATGGAAGAACATCCCATGCTTATGGATGAAGAATCAGTATCATTAAGATGTCCATACTACCCAAAGCAATCTGCAGATTCAACACAATCCTTATCAAGCTACCAGCAACATTTTTTCACAGACCTAGAAAAGATAATACTTAAATTCATACAGAAGCACAAAAGAGCCCAAATAGTTAAAGCAATCCTCATCAAAAGGAACAAAGCTGGTGGTATCACATTCCTAATCGTCAAACTTTACTAAAGGCTACAGTAACCAAAACAGCGGAGTTTTGTACTAGTATAAAAATCGACATTTAGACCAATGGAACAGGGTAGAGTTCCCAGGCATACAACCACAGACCTTCAACCAACTCATCTTTGACAAAGCTGACAACAACAATAGGGGAAGGAATCCCTGTTTAGCAAATGGTTCTTGGAAAACTGTCTAACCATATACAGGAGAATGAATTTGGACTCCTACCTATCACCATATATAACAGTTAACTCAAAATGGATCAAGGGATTAAATGTGAAACTTCAAAATATAAGAATCTTAGAAGAAAACCTAGGGAACGGCCTCCTGAATATCAGCCTAGGCAATGAATTCATGGCCAAGTCCGCAAAAGCAAAGGTAGCAAAGACTAAAAATGACAGATGGGACCTATATCTTTATTTCTTAGTAGCCCCTTATTCCAACAACACCTAGACCAGTGGTTCTCAGTTGAAGGTGATTTTTTTTCCTCAATATTTGGGCATGTCTACAGACATTTTTGGTTGCCAAAACTGGCAGAAAAGATACTAGTAACATCTAATAGGTAGAGGTCAAGAATTTTGTTAAATATCCTACAATGAACAAGTCAGTCTGCCTTCCATATGCTTCCTAAAAAGGAATTATTTGTTCCAAAACATCAGTAGTGCCAAGGTTAAGAAATCCTAATCTAGACTAAACTAATATTATATTCTCCACACTCTTCTAGCCATATCTATGAAGCTACTCCATTCCCTGCAGGTGACCTTACATTCTACTTGAATGGGAAGCTGTGTTTCTTCACTTTTTTCTTTTCATCTCAAAATGTCTGGAACCTCATTTGGCATTTTCTTATTCTCTTCTTTCTGTGGATAAACATTCCTCTTTCTTTCCAAGATACTACCTTTCAATCTTTATGCCCTACCTCATTCCCCAGATCCCAAAAATGCATTCTGTATCACAGGATAAAAACATAAGAAATCAGGCAAAGAGTACTACTGTTCCCTTTGGGTTCTTTATATCATCCCCACTTACCTTCCCCAGAGTTTAGTTTATAGGTTTTGTTTTGTTTTGTTTTCCTTTTATGTTCATCTTCATTCTCTCCCCTGTAATGGCTTTTCTCAGTGTATCTAAAAAGTGCTTCATTATATTTTAACCTAAAATATTTTCTAAAACTCTTGTTTTGATCCTTCTACTTTTTAGCTTTTCTGTATACTTAGGACTCCCCTATCTCTTGCCTAGACTACTATAATTTTCTCCTAGCTAATCTCTCAGTCTCTAATTTACTCTACACAGTGCTGTAGAATTTAGATTATGTTCACTGCTCTAATCAGAATCCTTCAGTAGTTAACCAGTGCCTAAACGTAATGACTATGATATGTCAAGCATCTCCTGTTTTCAAGAAACTAAGCTTTGTACTTAAGTTAGTATAAGTATCTCTATTGTACAGAAGAGGAAACTGAGGTTTACAGAGATCCAGTGACTTGCTCAAATATATAGCTAGTTAATAAGGAGCCATAATTCAAATCCAAATCAGACTAATGCCAAAGTCTACATATTTTATATAATTCTTCATTTCTGGAGGAATCAACTTGAAACTCCTTAACTTGGCCTTCAGACTCTTTGTGATCTGGTGCCAACCCTTTTCCAGTTCCTGCTGAACTTCATTCATCCCACATTCTTGTTAAATTTCTGTTGTTCTCCACAGCTCGGCATGATGACTCATACCTGCAATTGCAATACATTGGAAGGCCAAAGTAGATGATTGCTTGAAGCCAGAAGTTCAAGACCAGCCTGGGCAACAAAGCAAGACCCTGTCTCCACAAAAATAAGAAAAATGAGCCAGGCATGGTGGTGTGTGCCTGTAGTCTCTGCTGTCCCAGCTACTTGGGAGCCTGAGACAGGAAGATTGCTTGAGCCCAGGAGTTCAAGGCTGCAGTGAGCCATGATCATGTCACTGCACTCCAGCCTGGGCAATAGAGTGAAACCCTGTCTCAACAACAACAACAACAACAACAACAAAATTACTGTTGTTCTGCCATACTCTCTTTGCTTACTTTTCTTCTATTTGCTACTGCTTATATCATACTTAGTTCATTTTCAGTTGCTGATAACCAAGTAACTAAAACTGAGGAATTTATTTTAAAAAAGTATTTCTTATACTGTTGAGGGTGAAAAGTCCAAGGTTGAGAGACTACATCTGGTGAGATCCTTCTTACTGGTGAGGACGCTCTGCAGAGTCCCCAGGTGATAGAAGGCATCGCATGGCAAGGGTGCTGAGAATGCTAAACCGGTCTATCTTCCTCTTTTTATAGCCATCAGTCCCACTCCTATGATAACCCATTAACCTATTAATTAATTAATCCATAAATGGATTAATCCATTAATGAAGGCAGAGCCCTCATGACACAATCATTCCTTAAAGGTCCCAACTCATGATTAAATTTCCACGTGAGTTTTAGAGGGGACAAATATTCAAACCATAGCACATAAATTCTATCTATATTATCCCTCACACACATCTCTATCGGTCCAATTATCAACTCATCTTTCAAAGCCCAGTTAAGCTTCCCAGCTAAATTACCTGATCTGGTCTTTTTTTTTTTTTTTTTTTTTTGATACAGTTTCCCCCACTTTCAAATTTTATCATCTTTAATTGTGGGTATACTTTTTTGCCCTTTCTCTACTCTTACTTCCTTTAGATAATGGAATTTGTTATGTGATAGTAATGCCTACATGTAGCATTTTACAAACACATATATTTTAAGAACCTGGCAAAGAGTAGGAACTCAATAAATGTTTGTTTAGTTGGTTGGTTCTAATCTTCACAACAACTCTCCAAGGCATTATACTACTTTACTAACAGATAATGAAACTGAGGCTCAGAGAGTTTAAGTGACCGGCCCAAGGGCATAAATGTTCCAAGATGACCCAAGCTTCAACCTGAGAGTTCTCTCTCCAGTTGAGGGCTCTTTCTACTACACCACCTATGACTTCACTGTTTTGTCTCCCTTCCATATCATATCTCTATACCTTGATCTCAGTAATTACTGAATAGGTGTTGAATGAATGAGTAAATGTCTGTTAAGAACATTTTCTTCCAGGTTGAAAGTCATGAGAGATTTGTTGGTCACCAAAAATAAGAGTATTCTAGGATATGACTCATTCTCACACATAGTATTTCTGGTTGGTTTAGGCAGAAGGTAAACAATCCTCCCATTCTGATAAAATACCTTAGGCAACATTATGTTGAGGTATGTATTATCCACTTAAGAACACCAGTGCCACACACCTTTAACAAACAAATTTTTAAATATTATTCAAAATCAGTAGCTAGTAAGATAATTGAGGGAATAATTGTTTTCATTTTTATGTAGCCAAATTTATCATTCACTTTCTTACAGTTTCTGCTTTTAGGGCCATGTTTAGAAAAGCCATCTCCATCCCAAAGACTGTATAAATATTCAAATAATTTTTTTTCTGTTTTTATCATGTCATGCTTTACATTTAGAACCTCTAGAATTTGTGTGTGTGTGTGGCATGAAATATGTTTTTAATTTAATATTGTCCTTACATAGTTTTGTGAACTATCCCAACACTATTTGTTGATTTTCCTTTTATTTTAAATTATATGTATCATATATTTCCATGTGCTAGATGCTAGATTTTTAATTTTTTCTTTTGATGCTTTACTCCTAAGCTAATACCACTGTTTTGATTACTACAGTTTTAATTTCTTATGTGGCAATCTCATTCACTTTAAAAAGTCCTGGCTATTATCTAAGGTTTCTCTTAAAAATAGACATAAGAAATATTTTGTAAAGATCCCACTTTTTTTTTAAACTGGGATTCTGATTGAGATGTAATAGAAGTTATAGATTAATTTGGAGAATTAACATGTGTTAACATAGAGTTTTCAAAATCAAAGAACCTGATATGGTTCCCATTTACTCACATTTTTTTCTCATTTCTCTCCATAGTTTTTACAATTTTCTGTGTAGATGTGTTTGCATACTTTAGTAAGGCATCATGCTTTAGGGTACATATGCTTGAATCAGACTGCCTGGGTTCCAAACCTACCTTTGCCATTTACAAACTGTTGACCTTTTTCCTTTACATTGTGGCTTCCTTTTCCCCTCCTGTAATATAAGAGGAGATAATAATAATGTCTACTATTGTTATTGTGAAGATTAAGTGCTCAAGACAGTCCCTTGCGCATAGTAAGTACCATACAAGTTCTACCTATTTTATGTGTTGTTATACTACACACATTTCATGTTTCATATGAAATTTATTCTATACGTTATCTAAGTTATTATAAATAAGACCTTTGTTTTCCTATTGTTTGTCATTGTATTAATTTTAATTATATTGTATTAATTTTGATTATGGAGTAATTTCAGTAAACACTAAGCTTTGAAATTTCAGACTCCAGAGGACTCCCCTTAACCATGAATTACTATCATTTCCTATAGATTATTTAAGAATTTTGTGTCATTTACAGCCAAGTGATGAAATAGAAAGTAAATGTCTGATGCTGCTGAAAGGTCAAGAAAGATAAAGTCAACAGTTATCCATTAAAAATATTAAAAGTAACCGGGCTCGGTGGCTCAGCCTGTAATCCCGCGCCTTTGGGAGGCTGAGGTGAGTGGATTGCCTGAGCCCACGGGTTCGAGACCCTCCTGGGCAAGTGAGACCTCATCTCTACAATAAATCAAAAAAAAAATTAGCCGGGCGTGGTAGCACGCGCCTGTAGTTCCAGCTACTTGGAAGGCTGAGGCGGAAGGATCACCGGAGCCCAGCGGGTCGAGGCTGTGGTGGCCGGGAGCGGCCGCTGCACTCCAGTCTGGGTGACAGAGTTAGACACCAACAAAAAAAAAAAAAAAAAAAAAAATTAAAAGTGGCCGGGCACGTGCCACCACGCCTGGCTAATTTTTTTTTTGATTTAGTGTAGAGATGGGGTCTCACTTGCCCAGGAGGGTCTCGAACCCGTGGGCTCAGGCCATCCCCGCACCTCAGCCTCCCAAGGGCGCGGGATTACAGGCTGAGCCA
>CAUYQG010175643.1:0-17613 GCA_963574415.1 Tarsius wallacei | reverse complement strand
AATCACAGCCATAATTTCAAGTGCTAATTACACAATTCCTACAGAGTGGTACGCAGTCTCAAATGTAGCAAGTGAGTCAACATAAGAAAATGTTATGACATATGCCTAGCAAAAATTTTCATTATTAAATTACAGAAACTTGTCCAGTTTCCAGACCTGTTCACCCATTCTGGACGATTGCAAATTATATCCTTAAGACAGAAATTCATTTTCAGTGAATGAATTTGGTTTCAGAGTCCCCCTAAAGCTAGCTTGAAATAAACCTGAGGTAACCCACCTGATGGAAATCCGAAACCAAAGTTCCAGAAACAAATGGGAAATACTATCAGTTTCAAAAGGGGAATGACTTGGCCGGATCAATTTGGTGCTACAGTCTTCAATTGCATTTACCTCTCTGGGTCCTCAGTGGAAAACAAAACCTTTTATCGACCCTGAAGTCATTTTTTAAAATAATATAAATGCATGTTTGAGACTCTCCACAATTAGGAGGGCCCTGGAAATGTATAGCAGTAATTCTACTTTCCAAAGTTACTCACTGACTTGGGAACGAATTCTAGTCTTGAGACAGGAGGGGCCCAAAAATGACTCCTAGGATAACAGACCTAACCCCCCCCTCCACACACACACACACACACACACAAACTTCCCAAACCTATCATCACCCCTTTGCCTAATTGGGAAAGAAATAACTCCATTTAGAAACAAGGATAAAGGCCCCGAGCTGAAGACTTTGACAACTTTCCGCGGGGGAGGGCTGGCGCTGCCCTAGAATCTCCCGGGAAAGAAAGCTCTGAGAGATGAGGAGAGGCAAGAAGGAGGAGATGAGAAAAAGGAATAGGGAAAGGAGTGGGAGTGATGGGGACCCGAGGGCTCAGGGAGGAACTGGAGCCCCCTTAAACGAAAGCTGGGGCTCCCCCGTTGCCGTCTCACTTCTGCAGCGTGGACTTGGCGTGGGTCGCCGCGGTTCAGTGTGCCTGGGGCCCTCAGGGCTAGTCCAGCACACTCCGGCTCTGCTCTGTGGCCATTCCGGACACTTGCACCTAAGGCACCTGCCGTTCCCCACTGCTCTTCCACACCCCTTTTCTGTGCCTCTCTCTGCATCCACGTCTCCAAGGCTCCTGTCTCCAGTTTACATTCCGGAGTTAATCTCCGTCCTTAGAAAGGCAACGACTGGGACTGGCGGGGTGGGGGGCGCCCCTTCCTTCGCCTGAGTTATCCCCAGCCTGAGCCCCGCTCCGCTGTGCCACCCCAACCCGCCGGTGGGAGGCCCCAGGCCAAGACGCGCACTCCGGGGGACTAGCGGTCGGGCGCCCCGAGCCGGGTGGCTGAACCCCAGAAAGCAGAGGGAGGGAAATGCCCCCTCCCATTGAAGCCCACTAGCGCTGGGCACTAGTGGCAAGGGGACAACAGCCTTTGTTCTCCGGGGGCTTGGCGAGGCTGCGCTGCCGAGGCGCAGCGCGGGCGGCGCCAGGGCACTGGGATTGCTCACTTTTGCACGCGGCATGTCAAAGGGTGCAAGCTCCTACCTTCCCGGGGGGGTTGGGATTGGTAGGGAGTTTGGAATTAGGGGGTGTGAGGAGGAAAGGAGCGTATGGGGGGAGGGGTTCTGCTTCTCGGCCAGTCTCTTTGTTTGCATTGGGGGCGGGGAGAGGGGTTGAAGGTGGGTTCAAGCTTGGGTTCTGAGAGCGGGGCAAATTCCTGAGTATGTCACCATGTTGCACCCGCGCAGCACACATATGCACACTCGCGCACACGCACACACATGCACTCACACAGACAGGCGGCCGGCCGGTAGCAGACAGCGCGGTTCCCGGCGCTCGGGGCTGCAGCAGCTCCGTCTGCCCGCAGCGCCACCACCGTGCGTCCAGAGGGGGAGTGGAAGAGGCTGGAGGCACTCGAGGGGCGACAATTCCGCGAGGAAGGAGGGAAAGTGGTGCGAACCCAGGCCCCCCTCGACCCCGCGTGCGGCCCCGACCCCCCCTTTCTCGCCCGGGGTCGCAGAGGTCACGGACAGCTTAGGCTCCAGGAGGGAGGCAGGGAGTCGCTGGAGGGCGGCGCGCACGCGAGGGGGCGAAGGAAACGAAGGGAAAGGAAAGCAGGCGGACTCAGCAGGCGGACTTACCCTTAGAAGCATCTTTCTCCTCTTTGGGCTTGGTCACCTTTCCACTCATAGATCCCAGCTTGCTTGACAAGGTTCGCCCAGAAGACGGAAGTCCTCGCCGAGCGGGTCGGACTTGGAAGAGTGCTTAGGGCGGCAAGTCGCGACCGCGAGCTCCCCTCGGTGTGACTCGGGGCGGAATCCGCTTTTCCCCGCCGCTGCCGCCGCTGCCGCTGCCTACGAGAGAGGGGAGGAAAGGAGAGGGGTGAAGGAGGAGCCGCCGCCGCCGCCGCCGCGAGCCCGAGCGGCCGGCCGCGGGAGGAGCCGCTCGCCGCGCTCAAGAAGTGAAGAGACAAAGCGGCGCGGTGCTTCCTCCGCGCCCCGCGCCCGCCGCTCCTGCCCGCCCGCGGAGAGCCGCGCTCGCAACCCCCGGGCGGCCGAGAGGCGCGGCCGGGACTCCCCAGCTTTGCCGCCGGCCTCCCTGGGCTCCGCGCGGGCCACTCGCCGGGAGTTGCCTGGGTGGGCTGCCCGCGCACTGGCGGGCTGCTTTCCCCCGCCTCTACCAATCCGCTGCGGGCCGCCAACTCAATCAAAATAAAACCCCGAGGAAGATTTAAAAAAAAAAAAATCAAAACAAAGACGAAAATATTCATTTAAAAATAACGAGCCTCCCCGAAAGGGAAATGTTTGAACATGTGATGAGCAACGTGTGAGCCTGTTACACCGCAGAGCCGCGCAGCTTCTCGCCCGCGGGGAATCTGGAGGGGAGGGTCGCCTCTTTCTTTCTTTCTGTTTAATCCATTTTCAGTTTTCTATTATTTTTCCAAAACGGGGGCTCGAGTTGCTCGCCGGCGGAGGGGCGTGAGCCGATGGCCCTTACCTGGCTCTCTCTCTCTCTCTCTCTCTCCCTACACTCACACCCCCTCGGAGATCGCCCGCTCCCTGGCTCGCGCTCTCCTTCCAAAGAACTCTCGGGTCCCAGAGAGCCGCGAACCAACACCGCGGCGCATTCTATATAAACGGCAAGGTGTGGGCACGCGGGGGGTGGGAGCCGGCGAGGGCGGGGCCCCACAAAGCCGCCTGCCGGCTGTAGTAAAAGGAGAGCTCGGCAGGGGCGCGCCGACGTCAGCCGCCGGTTGGCAAAACCCCGGCGAGCCCCGCGTAGTGCCGGCGAGTGTCTCGGCCGGGCGTCCCCCCCACCGGCCCTTCTCGGCCAGGCAGGACCCGCGGGCGCCGCGAGAGCGTACTCGTACAGTCAGCTGTGGAGATCGAAGCCGGGCGTCCCCTCCCTCCCCCGCCCCTGTTACTCCCTCTGTTCCCCGCGCCTGCTTTCCCAAGCCCGCGCTGGTCGCCACCTACACTTTGGGGACTCCGCTGTTGGCAACTGCCTGCACCGAGCGGTGGAATCTCTGTCCGGGAATCGACGACTCTTCGCCTCCCGGCCAGCTGCCCAAGTTGAGACAGCCGGGCTCCCAGGGAGGAGCGAAGGGAGCGCTGGGATCTGGGTGTCTACTGGGGCTGAGAGTGAAACTGACCGCGGCTGCTGCCACTTCCCACCCCCACCCCCACACGCAGGCCCCTCCTCCTAGGGCTGGTCGCTCTGGTTGGCAAACTAGACGCAAAAAGTGCCCACCGCCCAGGATGGCCAACCCCAGGCAAACGGGATGACGTGGGACTAGGGGGGCGAGTCCTGAAAAGGAGTAAGATCGACATGTCGCCTGGGACATGCTCGTGACAAAACCCAGGGAAAGTCCCTGAAGATTTGAATCAGAAGGTAAACTGCTCATAAATTGTTCTATAGTGGGCGGATAGCGAAGGAGAACGATCTTTTAAAGGGGGGAGATAGGGGGGAACAGGATAGTCAGGAATTAGTCCCTGGGAAGTCCTGGGAAACCTTTTTTCCAATCCCCTTTTCTGAGCTGAGCTTACAGATCCCCAGAAGCTCGGCGCTTGGGGTGGCCACTAACAGGACTTGGTCCTCAGAGCCGTCCATTAATCAGACCATAGGCTTCAGCCTGGCCATGGAGACGAGACAGCGACTCCCAAGTAGAAAATTCGTTTTCCTTCGCCCCACTCAGCCCCACCCGCTTCTTAATTCGGTTTTGTTAATGGCATTAAACCAGGCGAAGAAATCATATAGATGGATTAGTCCTACTGAATCCCAGGCGGTAACTCAATTACAAGAGCCTGCTGTGGCTTTCAAGACCAGGAGTGTGGGCTGCCCCTGCTGCCAGCCCTGGTCTAAAGGTCGGCAACCCTCTAAACTCAATTTGCAGCTTCCATCCTCAGTCTGGGAGGAACTCGAGGCCCATTTTTCTTGTAAATAATATCTAATAATCTGGAGCTTGATGACACAATATGATTATCCAACCCAAAGTTAGACCATTAATTAATATCAGTGGTCTGGGAAGGAAAACATTTCTCTTCAAATGACCGGAATTCAAAAGGTGTGGAGACTTAGATGTGTTTAGAGCAAAGGGGGAACGAGAGGGGGTAAAGAGTTCTTAAATAATTTGCAACCAATAAGTCACCATCGATTTAGCACCTAACCTGTGCCAAGCAGCATACTAAATGTTTTACATCATTAGCTTCTTTCATCTTCACAAAAGCCCTAAGAAAGTGCTGGTACTGTTGTTATTTTCATTTTACAAGTGAGGAAAATGAGGCTCAGAGAGGTTAAGTAACTTGTGAGGAGACCACGCAGATGGTAAGTGGTGGAGTCTGGATAACAAACTAGGAGAGCCAGGATAGGAAACCAGGTAGGTCTGTCGCTAAAAGTAGTGTTCTTCTGTTTGACCACATGGTCTCTCAACACTCCTATCAGGCTCCTGAAAGAGGGGGGAGCCACATTTTCACTAGTCCTGTCTGCCAATCCTAAACGTGTAAGTCTTTTTAGACTCTCCTAACTCAGCACATTCAATCAAAGGAACACACACACACATAAACACACACACACACACGCACACACACACACACACACACACACACACACTTCTCTTGTATACATATTCCATTTGCTTTGTTCACATTCTTTCAGTAAGCAATAAGACCTTATTTGGGGGAAAAGGGTCAGCCTCTGTCTTGGGAGATATTAAGCATGGTATTTATGTGCATACTGAGTGTCTCAGCCTTCCTGTCATGTTAAGAATTCCAGGAAAGTGCTCTGCACAGATAAAACCTTCTCTACCTTACCCACCACCCCCAAACCCTACCATCAATGACACCTCCAGCCAGGGTAACTTCCAGCTGGAAGCCAGATATCACTCTGTTCCCTAAAGGATGCTAATAGTCAACATATGACTAAACCTAAGTTAGTTAATATGATCAAGGTGAGTTGAGGAGATACCTGCTTGGAGGTATTAGTGGAGTCTGTCCATGAACACAAACATGAAAAATAACGTGTGTTTCTTCACTGTAAACCACTTTGCAAAAAAAAATTAATAATAATCAGAGGATAAAGGAAACTGACAACTCATGCAAGAACAATATAGCGGTTTGTGTCCATATGGGAACAAATCAATGACATCATAAGGGCATTCATGCCAGAAACCAAAGATTATAAATATTCAAGTGCAGAGACAAGGACTCTCACCTAAACAAAGCTTCTGAAGACCTTACTAGGGAGATCACGGGATGCCTGCTTTGTAAAAGGAATGGGGGCCTTTCTCCCTTCAAAGCCTCATAAGATGTTTAATATGAACAGAACATTGTTGGTATTGACTCAGAAGAAGACATGCTCCAGTGTCCAGCCAAGCTACTTGATAATGTAGAATGGTCAGCTGGAAGAGAATCTGACATCTACGTGAGGGTGGTCAGTGGGATATCTTTTTCATACTACCAAAAATACTCAGTCTTGAAGCATCTCAATGAAGTCTTGGATTAACTTGTAGAACTTCCCCTTCCCCACCCAGATTCTATCCCTCATCTCACGGGGGTGGAAGTACCCTAAGTTTTCAGTACAGCAACTTGCACTATCTTGTCACTTCACTTCTCTTTGCCTTGTCACTGTGATAAAAATGTGTCCCTTTCTGTCTATGATGCTCCTCTGAGAATTCCCTTGATCTGATAGAGCAAGGGGTACCAGGGCTATCCTTTGTAGTAGAGTAAGTTCTGGAAGTAAAGCAATATTCTAAAACAAAATGTTGCATGGCCACGCCTCTAAAGAGGGCTGGGCTATTTTCTGGAATAAGGGGCAGAGGCTTGATTGAGTCTTTGGTAGTAAAGTAGAAAAGTTTCTAAGAATCTCGTCCTCTTGGCCCTATCACCTCCCAGAGTCAGTTTCCTGCTAGTCCTCAAATACCTCAAGAAACCAGTATCTAAATTCTAGGTTTGTCATTCTCCAGAAGCTCTGAGCAATGTTTCTGGGCAAGAGGTCACATGGTTCCACTTTGCTGGAGGGTAAGGTTGGGATGAATGGGGGCATAGAGGACACATAAACGTAGACCTTTTTCCGGGCAGCTTTGAACTACTTGAGTGTAGAAGCATTGTCATCAGACATCATCAAATTAGATGTTTTAGTGGCAAGACTTCTCAGTGGATAAAACATGTTTTTCATTTGTGAAAACACTTCATAGCAGAAAGCTGGTTCAAAAGAAGGCAGCCTGGAAAAAGCTGCACTTTTAGTCAGGGCGCTTGAGATAAAGAAATGCCCACTGGGGCAAGATCTGGAAGTTAAAAGTCACTTTAATTTTTAAACTCACATCTCAGTAATTTAAACTTTCAGATCCAAGTGCTAGAGATTTGAAAGTCATTCATGTCTGATTCAAACCCTGCAGTGTTTATCTACATCATGGTTTTAGGTTCCTTTCTAATGTAATCTCAGGTGAGTTGGTAGATTTCTATAACATAAGATCTGGAAAAGATAATCTCCGAAGATGGCCACTGTGGCAGTTTTAAAAAACAGTCAATGAGAGATGGGTACTATGTCGTCCCTTCTTGATCCTGACTGGGTTTGTAACTGCTTCAACCTATAGAGTATGGTATAGAGTATAGTGGAAGTGATGTTCTGTCACTTTTAGGCTAGGTGAGAAAAGGCCATGCAGCTTCCCTTTGGCCCTCTTGGGATGTTGGCTGTGGGGAGAGCCAGCCACCATGTAAGAAGTTTGTCCACCCTGAGACCACTCTATTGGTGAGTTCACATCTAGGCTCTCCAGTTGACAGTACTAGCTGATCTCCCAGATGACAGCCAACATTGCTTGTCAGCTGAGGAAGAGATCCATATTGGATGTCCAATCCAACCAAACCACCAAATGATTGCAGCTCTCATCAGACTGCAACTCCATGAGAGATCCTTCAGTGGGGAACTAGTCAGTGCAGTTTTTCTTACACTCCTGACTCATAAAATTGTGAGCAATTTTAAAAATTTTTTCACTTTTTTTTTAGCTGCTGGTTTTAGAGTAATATGCTATGCAGCAATATTAACTGGTAGCAACCAACAAGTTCTCCTAATCCTGTATGTATATGCCACTCTACCCTGCAAGGCTAAGTTGATTTCCCTACCCTTAGAACCCAGGCTGGCCCGTGACTTGCAATGTGGCCAAAGTGATGCTGTGCAATTTCTGGGCCTAACCTTAAAGAAACTTGGCATCTCTATTTTCCCTCTAGGGGATGCCAGCCACCATGTAAGAAGTCGGACACCCTGAGACCCATGATGTAAGGAAGCCTAAGCTAACCATATGAAGAGTGCATGTGATGGAAAACCAAAGAACCTAGCTGATGGCGAGAACCAAGGCTCTAGACATATGATGATATCAGTTAAGCCATCTCTGCCAGCTCCCAGATATTCCAGCTGTGAAGCTCTAGATTTCATGGAGCAGAAAAGAGTCATCTCTGCTGTACCCTGTCCAAATTCCTGGCCCATAGAATTGTGAGCAAATTAGTTGTTGCTTTAGGCCACTCAGTTTTAGGATACTTTGTTACACAGCAATAGGTAACTGACATGAGAATTCCAAAGCCATTTTTTTGGACCAAGTTTGCTCTGTCTACTACAGACCAGAATGGGTTTTTGGAATGAGCAAAATATATAAGACAGAAAGATGTCAATGATTTTTCTGACAACAGATTAACACTAAGACCTTTCCAAGCTACATGACGCAGATATTTGATTTTTTTGCCTCCTGTAAAATCAAACATTTGGACCATTATAATGTGATGTTGGAATGCCTGTCAGGAACAAACATCTTTAATGTTTTGTTACATTCTGCTCCAATGAAGGAGGAAACAATGAGCTAGATCTTTTTCAAGAATTCAGTCTCATTTCCAAACAACCAATATCACTGGGCATCATCAGCTCTTCATGCAGAATTCCTATCATTTCATAGCATTCAGAATCACCCATGTATACTCATGTCCTTTGCCCACTTTTTGATGAGGTTATTTGTTTTTTCATAAAGAGTTATTTGTGTTCCTTGTAGATTCTAGATATTAGCCCTTTGTCTGAGTTGTAATTTGCAAATATTTTCTCCCATTCAGTAGGTTCTCTGTACACTTTGTTGATTATTTATTTTGCTGTGTAGACGCTTTCTAGTTTAACTAAGTCCCATTTGTCTATTTTAGTTTTTGTTGTAATTGCTTTTGGGGTATTTGTCATAAATTATTTGCCTAGTTTAATGTCCATAAGAGTGTTTCCTAGGTTTTCTTTCAGGATTTTTATAGTTTCGGGTCTTATATTTAAGTCTTTGATTCATCTTGAGTTATTTTTTTATATGGTGAAAGATAGGAGTCCAGTTTCATTCTTCTGCATATGGCTAGCCAATTTTCCCAGCACCATTTGTTGAATAGGTTGACCATTCCCCATTGTTTATTTTTGTAAGCTTTGTCAAAGATCAGTTGGTTGTAGGAATGTGGTTTTATTTCTAGGTGCTCTATTCCATTTCATTGGTCAATCTGTCTGTTCTTGTAACAGTACCATGCTGTCTTAGTTACTATAGCCTTATAGCATAATTTGAAGTCAGGCAGTGTGATGTCTCTGCAATTGTTCTTTTTGCTTAGAATTGCTTTGGCTATGATGTACAAGTGGCCAACCAGCATGAAAAAGTGCTCAACATTACTAATCATCAGAGAAATGCAAATTAAAATCACAATGAGATATCACCTCATACTAGTCAGAATGTCTATTATTAGAAAATCAAAGAACAACAGACTTGTGGAGAAAAGGGAATGCTCATCCACTGTTGGTGGGATCATAAACTAGTTCAACCTCTGTGGAAAACAGTACGGAGATGTCTCAGAGAACTAAAAACTGAAATACCATTTGACCCAGCAATCCCACTACTAGGGATCTACCCAAAGAAAAATAAATCAATATATGATAAACATATCTGTACTCATATGTTCATTACAGCACTATTCATGATAGCAAAATCATAGAACCAATCTAAGTGCCCACTAACGACTAACTGGATAAAGAAAAAGTGTATATATGCACCATAAAATACTGTACAGCCATAACGAAGAATGAAATCATGTGCTTTGCAGTAACATGGATGGAACTGGAGATCATCAAGCTAAGTGAACTGACTCAGAAACAGAAAACCAAATGCTCCAAGTTCTCACTCATATGCAGGAGCTAAATGGTCACAAAGATGGAACTAATAGACACTGGGGATACCAATGGGGGGAGAAAAGAAGAGGAGTTAGGGTGCAGAGTTACCTATGGGGTACCATGTTCACTATCTGGGGATTGGGCCACCTGAGACCTAATCCCCATCACTACACAATATGGTCATGTAATGAAAACGCCTGTGTACCCCAGAATCTAAAATGAAGATGAAAAAAAGAAAAAAACCAGAATCACCCATGTCAAGGAGGAGTGGTTAAAGTTGGCTCCTGACATTCACTACATCTGAAACCTCACCATTGCCTTTCCCAGAAAATAACACACAAAAGACTTTGGCCTAGGTCAGTTTCCAGAAGATCTTCAGATATTGCTCTTGCCTTCATTCCAATAGTCATACTGACAATGGTAAAAGAAAACAGTTCAGGCAAGAAAATTTTATTTCTTGAAAAATTATTGGATATAGTAGCAACTTGTTAATCCTCTTGTATTTGCCTATGTCATGACTTCTTTCAATGAGATTGTGAGTTCCTAGAAGACAAGGGCTATGTGAAACTTTTCTAAGACTAATTTGTCCCATGTCTACCCTATGGTATAACATAGTGCTAGGCACATAAAAAGCACAACAGATATCCTTATTATCATAATGTCACTTATTTAATTTACTGAGTTTCTTGTATGTTCTAAATATTTATCGAAATTGTGCCATTTTATACTCAAAGCAACCCTCTGAGTTAGAGACTATTATTATCTCCATTTTCCAAATGAGGAAATGTATTCAGAAAAGTAAAACAACTTCCCCAAGATCACACAGCTTGTAAGAGGTACACCCAAGACTGGGACTCAAATAGGTCTTTCTGCTTCCAATGTCCCTGCTTTTTCCACAATATGACACTGAATATTTAGGAAATAGTATGGAATAATAAGTACCTCTAAAACTTCTCCAGAGATAAAGATGAACAAACAAACAAAACAAAACAATCATCTTTTCTAATCGCCAAGCATTAGAGCAAGAGTAGAGATCTCAGGGTCTAGTGGGCTATCATTTGTTCTCTGTCAATGCCTGGCCATCCCCTCACCCCCAGTGTGGTATGAAGGGAAATGTGGTGTCCAAATTCTCTTTCCAGGAAAGGCTTGCTGCCCAGCTGTGGGGAGTGCAGTGAGTGGGCAGACTCCAGCTGTCAGCTCCCTCAAGGTCTGACTCTGCAGCAGAGCTGCTTTACCTGAGGTCACACCCTCCCTAGCTCAGCCCACATCTAGTGACTGAATGAGGCCTGGCCGTTTTAGATCAACGCAGGCACTCAGACAATACTCATTCCAGAGTTCTCTGCCAGGTTGGTGAAGGCTTTGTTGGTCCTGCTTCACAATTCAACTTTTCCCTCTGACCAGTCCTGCCTCTTCCCACTTCCTTTCTCAGTTGTTGATTCCTAATGAACTTCTTCCACCACAAACTCCATCAGTTTTCAGAGACCGCAGCCTGTGACACCTCTCTCTGTTTCTCTCCAACCTTTTCTAATCACCCAGGATTTTGGTAAAGAAAGATCCTGGGAACCTTTTTCATCCTTTGTTGGTTTATGTGATCTTTACTGTACTGCCAGTGCCTTTCACCTCTGATTCTCTATCTTCTTGGGTAGCAGCTTGGAGCCTTCTTCAAAGTGCCAGGGACTGGGACATGGATTTATGCCTTCCACAGAGCCCTGATACCCAACCAGTATTATATACAACGGTTCCATTTTAAGGAAAGAGAAGTGACTTGCAGATGGTCAACAAATAGCAAGGTGGATTTCTAATAATGAGACGCTGGTACCTGTACTTTCCTTTACCTGAAACTGTTTATAACCCAGTTGGTGTGATTTTTACATGACACAGAATTGGTAGGTGCCTGGGACATGGTTGGAGTGATTTTACCCATTACAGTGTTGGCATAAATGTACCTGCCATACTGTGGTTAATTGTGGTCTTCTTTAAGCAATCTCTCTCTACTCATGTACTCTACTCAACATTTCACCTCTGGGATTCTTTATTCTTCCTAATTCTGCTTCTCCCAGTGCAGTCTCTAGTGCTATATTCCTTTTCATATTCTCATCCCCACTCTCATTGCCAGGGTCTAGCATGACTGTTCTTTATTATATTTTTCCTATATTTATTCCACTGTATTCCATAAAGCCTCTCCCTTCCCTATATTACCCAGCCTGAAAGGTAAGGATTTACTGTTGTCTGCTCTTGGAGAGAGCAATTCAGATCAGTGATAGATTTGCCTCACTGGTGCTAGGACAAAAAAAGAGGAGTCCCATTTGAGGGTCCTCACTTGCTATAGAAAAAAAAAGCAACAGCATCATTTTGTTTTGCTGTCAGCATGTACCAGAAACATTGCCAAGGCAGCAAGACTAATGATCAAATATAGGGAAGATGATTAATATATGATGCTTTGGCCCGGCATGGTGGCTCAAGCCTGTAATCCCAGCACTTTGGGAGGCTGAGGTGAGAGGATTGCCTGAGCTCAGGGGTTCGAGACCAGCCTGGGCAACTTGGTGAGACCTCATCTCTACAATAAATCAAAAAATAAGTTGGGCATGGTAGCTTGCGCCTGTAGTTCCAGCTACTTGGAAGGCTGAGGTGGAAGAATCACCTGAACCCAGGAGGTCGAGGCTGCAGTGGTCATGAGTGTGCCACTGCACTCCAACCTGGGCAACAGAGTCAGACTGCAACTCAAATTTATATATAACATATATATATATATATATATATATATATGATGCTTATATAAACTGTTGTCATTTTATCCTTGTAACTGTCCTAAACATTAGATAATGTCACCCTTTATTTACAAATAATAAAAAGAACTGAGAAAGAGAAAATGACTTGCTCAGATTCACACAGCTATTGAGTAGCGCTAGCAGGATTTGATCCCAGGTCTTTCTGTTGCAAGCGCCAATGTTTTTTGTGCTGTCAGATGCTTACATTGACAAGAAGGTTGTGGGTGGCATAGACCAGAGGATTCTAAAAGAATCACGAATAGTGAGTGATGCTCTGGCTTTGTTGTTAGTGGAGAAGACATTTCTGAGAACCACATCAAACATGCCAGTCAAGAAAGCCATGGCACTGTGACCAAGGGCAGAGTAGCCCTCTCCAGAGGCTTCCCTAGCTATAACCGTAATCCTACACTGCTAGTCTTTGTTCTTCTTTCTGGTGTACCGTGCTGGATTGTCTGATGTCAACTCAGCTACCACTTCTGGTTAAGTTTGGGAACCAGGTTTCCCAGAAGCTCCTTCCCTGTATGGTTCCAGGTTAGAGTTTGCTACTGAAAGAAACTAAATCAACACTTCAAGACTTGGAAGGTGGGAGTGAAGCAGAAGTCATTGTTCTCGAGAAGTTGTGACAGTCAGACAGTGTAGCTTCACAGCTCTCTCTGTGAGTTCCCACTTCCTAGTAGCTTTATGCAGCTAGGCCTGGCGACTTCTCAGAACTCTTGTGAGCTTTGGTTTCCTCACGTCCTCCAGTACTTCAAGTTGAAATCATTAGAGATATTTGTCTGATTCTCCAGCATGAGCCTTCCACGCCTTCACTCTCCTAGCTCCTCCTTTCCTTTTCATGTTCTTTCTCCATGAGAAAATGAAACCTAGTTTTTCAAATATACTAAATTCCTTATTATTGTCTTATCTTAGTGTCTCTATTTTCATGACTGTACCCAAATTGATGTAAGTAGTCACCCCGATCCTCACCACCACGTCTGTGTTATTAGAAAATGACTCCTTGGGAAATAATATAACTAAAGTCCACATAATGCCTTTTTTCTTCTTCTTTAGAAATCACAGAATCCTCTGGGAAGATGGTGACCTAAGCATGTTTTCTTTCTCCAGTCTAGCCACCTCTCCTCAACTAATAAACATTGAGGTTTGTGGAGAAGAACTAGATATGAGTGAGGTTCTTGGCATTGTAAGAGTCTCAACAGAAAGAAGTGCTGCCATGCTTTTTCTCTTGAGTGCCAAACAAAGCCTGGATCCAGGACTAGAAGGGCCCAGCACAAGGAGACCAGGAGACTTAGAAAATAACATCAGACTTGTATTCTTGGTCTTCTAGGCCTTCAAGAGGCCAAGAAAAAACAGACAGGGTCAGAATAGACCTGGGGGGAGTGGCAGCTTCTTCCAGGTACTTAGTTTCCCACCACTTGAGGGCCTACGACCATTTAGGGAGCTTCCCTTCTACCATGAGCTAACCTCAATAGGCTGGCAACAAAATAATTTCTCTGTGGGTCCAACATCCAGCAGCCAGAGAAAGGTCGATTAAGCAATATATACCTAAAGAAATAAACTGACAAAAAGAGAGACAAGTGGCAATTTAAAAAACAACAACAAAGTTGACAAAAATAGGAGCATATAAGGGATTCAGGGGCATTATGAAAGTTGGCTTTCCAGAATTGCTATATATATATATATATATATATATATATATATGATTTACCAAGTAAACAGTTCAGTAGATGAATTTAAGGAAAGAATGATTATGGCTGAGACCCCAAATAGTGGCTTGGAAGATAAAGGGGAAGAAGAATTACAAAACACAAAGTCACAAATGCTAAGACAGAGAAATCAAAAGGGAAATATAAGAGCGTTGGAGGACAGATTCTGAAGAAAAATAAGTCTTTTAGAAGAAGAAGAAGGAAGAAACAGAGAAAAGACTGTCATTTTAAAAGATAATGGAAAAGAGCTATTCTGAATATAGCAGCTATAATTCTTAAATAAATAATTTGAAAGATCAAAATAAAAAACAACTGCTTGGAAATTAAGAAGTATACTCTTAGAACACCAATTAATCAAAAGTGAAATTATAAACTATCTAAAAAGCAATTAAAAAGAACACATTATTCCAAGACCTATGTGACACCAAGAATGCTGTACTCAGAAAATAAAATTCTATTCTTAAATGTCTTCAGCATTAATAAACAAAGATGAAAAGGTAAATGAGCCTAAACTTTATCTTAAAATATTTGGGAAAAAAGTTAATTATTAAAATAATAAATTAATAATTAAAGAAAAGGCTTTAATAACAGAAAAGCTGGAATTAATGAAATAGTCTGAAATTGTTCTTTGAGAAATAAAGCAGAACATTCTTGCAACTCTAACTAGGGAAAAAAAGAAAAATATTTATAAGACTTGTCATTAAAAAAGATATAACCACAGATTTTTAATATTTTAATGAATTTTTTAAAGATGCATTAAGTTCTTGACTCAAGGAAAAGGATTTTTTTAGAAACTCAAATTAACCCAACAAGAAGTGGAGAAATTGAATAGGTTGATTATCAAATAAGATAATTTAGGTAGCCGGGCTCAGTGACTCAGCCTTTAATCCCAGCACTTTGGGAGGCCAAGACAAGTGGATTGCCTGAGCCTGCAGGTTTGAGACCAGCCTGGGCAACTTGGTGAGAACTCGTATCTACAACTTAAAAAAAAAAGATAATTTAGTAGTGAATAAATATCTAACACTAAAAAGGTCATCATAGCAGAAATGTTTGTTTATTTTGTTTATTTATTTATTTATTTATTTTGAGTTGGAGTCTCACTTTTGTCGCCTGGGCTGGAGTGCAGTGGCACACTCAAGGCCAACGCAGCCTCTACCAGCTGGGCTCAGGCGATCCTTCTGCCTCAGCCTTCCAAGTAGCTGGAACTACAGACACAAACCACCACGCCCAGCTAGTTTTTTGTGTGTGATTTATTGTAGAGAAGAGGTCTCACCAGGTTGCCCAGGCTGGTCTCGAACCCCCCGGGCTCAGGCAATCCTCTCGCCTCGGCATCCCAAAGTGCTGGGGATACAGGCTGAGCCACCACACCTGGCTCCCTGGTTTGTTTTAATTAAACTTTTTTCAGAGTAATTTTAATGTCATTTAAACTACTTTGGGCCATCAAAAGAATGAAACCCCCTTAATTCTTTTTTATAAGGCCAACCTAAATTTAATCTCCAAACCTACAAGGGAGAAAAATCTATAGACATTAATTTTTGGATATGGATGCTGACATTTTGAATAAAACATTAGCAATTACAATCCAGCAACCTTTTAATAAAGTAAAATTATAATCAATTAAGATGCAATGGATTAGAGTATTGATTCCAATTCTTCATTCTTCTGTGCCCAGGAATTTTTACATGGTATACGTTTTTATGTCCCTTAACTTTTAGACCAGCCAAGTTACTTAGTGTGGCAAATAAAATGAGGTGGAAGTCTACCATTTCCCAGCTTGCCTTTAAGAAGTCTTCTGCATTTTTTTTTCTTTTTCTTTTTCTTTTTTTAGAGATGAAATCTTGCTCAGTCACCCAAGCTGGAGTGTAGTGTTATGATCATTGCTCACCACAGCCTCAAACTCCTGGGTACAAGCAATCTTCCCACCTCAGCCCCACGAGTAGCTTGGACTACCGGTGTGCACTACCACTCCTAGCTAACTTTTAATTTTTTAAAAAAATAGAGATAGGATCTAGCTCTGTTATTCAGGCTGGTCTCAATCTCCTGGCCTCAAATGATCCTCCCGCCTTGGCCTCCCAAAGTGCTCGGATTATAGGCGTAAACCACTGCCTGAGCCGCTTTGTGCATTTTTTTCTTTCCTCTTGTGTTTCTGTACTCACCTTGAGACTAGCTTGGCTAGCTTCCTTGCCCTGTAAGGAGAATAAGAGTTACCTGGGTCAGAGCTGCACCAGCCACAGTAACCTGAAGCAAAGCAGCCCCAACAGACCAACAGACCTACAGTGATGATCAGAACCACTTTGCTAAAACCAGACTTAACCAGCCAGATCTCAGCTAACCTGAAGACACATAAGCCATAATAAATAAGGTTGTTTTTTGTTTAAGCCACTGATATTTTGTCTGTTTTTTGTTTTGTTTTGTTTTTAAACAGAAATTACTAATCAATATAGGATTAATTTGGAAATACAAAGGAAGTTCAGTATCAGCAAACATATTAACATAATTTATTCTATCAAAAATTATGGAAAACCATATTAATGATGATATCAAGAAGGCTTAAAAGTCAATCGACAAAAATCAGCTACATTCCTAATATATTTCTAAGTTAAATAGGATTGGAAGGAAATCTTTTAAAATAGTACAGATTGTTTACCAAAAACAGATGCCAAATATAATCCCAAATGACAAACCAACTACCTGTTCAAATAAGACAAGAATGCCTCTTATCCCTATTATTACTCAACGTTGCCTCAGGTTCTAGCTAATAGAAAAGGACCAAAAAAAAAAAAAACTAATATAAACATCAGAAAAAATATCTATTTCTTTGTATGCTAGTGGTATATTTGTACAGCTAAAAACCAAAATACTCTAGCAAAATCTGTGAGACTTACTCAGAAAATTTGGTACTATGAAGGAATACAAGGTTACTATACTAAAATCAGTGTGTTTCTATTCAAGCAATAAACATCAATAAATAAATTGAAAAAATATTTCCAATAGTGAAAAAGACTTATATAATACACAGGACTAAATTTGACAAAAAAGCATCAGACTAGTGTTAAGAATGTTGCTATACCTCACTGAAGTCCAGAAAACAAAATCTGAAAAAAAGGAATGAATGAAAGTATAATAAAACATCATATCATAAAACTTCAATTCTCCCCAAGTCGCTATTATTTTTTAAACTCCAACTTAAATTCCTAAGATTATTCAGGGGAAAAAAGAGATTTATATAATAGAATAGTAACATTTAAAAGGAAGAATAAATACCTTAGAATAGTCATAAAAATAAGAATAATGTGAAAGAAATATCTTAAGCATATACCAGAATATATATCTAAAGTCATTGTATTCAAAGCAAAACATGCCGGGCTCGGTGGCTCAGCCTGTAATCCCGCGCCTTTGGGAAGCTGAGGTGAGTGGATTGCCTGAGCCCGCGGGTTCGAGACCCGCCTGGGCAAGCAAGATCTCATCTCTACAGTAAATCAAAAAATTAGCCAGGCATGG
>CAUYQG010175642.1:0-11892 GCA_963574415.1 Tarsius wallacei | reverse complement strand
AATCAACATGTATTTACTAATTATTACTTCATACCAATTTATACACTAAAATGAACTTAAAACCTCAATGTTTTTGAGGTTTTTCCTACTATCATTCGGTTGTTTTTCCTATTATTTATGATGTACTCACTATGTATAAGGTACTTTTTGTGGCTTTCTTGGGAGAGATGAGTCAGAAATAGACTTTGGCTTCAAAACTCTATGACTGACTACTCTCAGATTGATGATGGTTTAATGAAAATAGAAGATAAAAAATTTTTCATTTTTATTGGTGCCAAGTTTTTACCTTAACTACCAGGTCTTATCAATGTTCCTGATATCACTATTAAGTAAATAATTTCTTAAAAGTCTCTGAAAAGTATGGAGAAAAAGGGAAACAGAGATTTTTACTGCTGTACCTTGCACATACACATTACCTGTGCACATTTATCAATTCTAATAGAAATAATTAATTTGAAGACAATATTTACTTAGAACCTTCTTATATTCCTAGTACAGAGTACGCAAGAATGATAAAAATAGATATGGACCCTGATATGGCGTTTACCCTCAAATGATATTGTAGGAATAGGGCCATGTTATGTTTTGCACTTTATTCAACTTCGTTTTCTACTGATTGAACATTCATCTTCCTTTTTAGGTTGGCTCTTGGTTTTGTTATGTGGATTGACTATATGTGTGATCCTCCAAGACTTTGTCTCCTAGACAATAATTTAATCAGTTAACTGGGTGGGAAAAAAATCTAGAAAAAAATTATGTAATGCTTATCCTTACCTTATCTATACCTCTGCCTCCCTTCTTCAGATTTCTGGAAAACATATGCTCTTACATGATGTGTGTTGTTTGCACTTCTGAGTTTCTTGATAACAAACTGACAACATATTTTTTAACTTGATAACCAAATATAAAACATGCTCTTCATAAAATTAACATAAAATTCATGACAAAAGTCATAAGAAACTATGTATATCAGTCATGCTTTAAGCCTTTTGATGTAATTACAGGTATTGGATATTCAAAGAGAAGAAAAAACTGTTTCCTTTGTATTTTTATTTATCTTTATCCATATAAGTAAATGTATAGACTCTTAATTTAAGCAGATATTTTCCTTGTGGTGGTCAGAGTAATGGCTTCCTAAAGATGTTCATTTCCAAATCCCCTGAATTTGTAAATATGTCACTTATCATAGCAAAAGCGATTTTGCAGATTTTGCAAATAGGATTAAGGTTACAGGCTTGGGGATCAGAGGATTATCCTCTGTTATCTGGGTGGGCACAATCTAGTTGCTGGAGTTCATAAAAACAGATGATGATTGAGGAAGAGTGAATGAGAGAACTATAGTATGAAAAAGACTTAACCATTATTGCTGGCTCAAAACCATTCAAAACTAAGCCACGAATCAAGGCTTGGGTCATGAATCAAGGTATGCTGTAGCCTCTAGAAGTTCTTGAAAGCAAATGGTGACCTAAATTTTGCAACCAAGGGACTGAATTCTGCCAACAACCTGAATGAGAAGTGAAAAACCAACTCCTTCCAGGTGTTTAAAGGACTTGTGAGAGGGTAGGAGATAGCAGCTGGGAAAAGGAGTCATATGACAAGTGACTGAAATCCAAAAGCCCCTCTTAAAAATAGATGTTGTCATGAAAAATAATCCTTTTAACTTTTTAAAGAGAAGTATGATAAAAACAGAACATTTATTGGTTTGTACTACCCATTAATTTTCTCAAAAATTAATGTAAAATAAATGAAAATAGCATTTTCCCTTTCTTGCTTTATTATATTTTATTTTCACTGCTAAAGCAAATGAAAGGCAGCTGTGATAGGGTGGAAAGCACAATGAGCTCTTTTTCTTTCCTTCTTTCTTTCCCCATTCTCTCCTTTTTTTCTTTCCCTCAGAGTTGATCCAGAAAATATTAAGAACAGGAGATGAAGGACTTGGGTTCCACTTGATTCTTTTACTTACTGATAGTGTGACTCTCTGTAAGCCTGTTATTTTAAGCTACTTTTCCTTTTGAATAAAATTCAGGTAATAGTTGATGGCCTACCTTCTGAAGCTTTGTTTTCATTTAACACACTTATTTGTTAAGTAATATTTGCTTGTTTTATGAATAACCATATGTGTTTGTTTTCTGCACTGAGCAAGCAGTGGTGAATAAGACATACCTCTCAGAGTTTGCATTTCACATTGAAAAGAGCAAATGAGGTAAAATACATAAAAACATTTCACACATTTTAACTGGTACTATTCTTTCCTACCAATCTAATCCAGTGGTTTTCAGATGATTTACAATTTATTATTTCTATGGATAAAATCTTTATAAAAGAAAACAATATCTAAAAAGTTAAATGACTGACTCTTGCAGTGGAGTACCCCTCCCTCCCATATATCGTGGCCCCTGAAGGAACTTCCAGAAACACTTTAAGTTTCTCAAAGTAGAGTTTGAATGAACACTATGGTCAAGTAGATCAATTAGATCAAGTAGAGACTTGAGTTGTGCATGATTTTATTCTAGCAAAGTTCTGTAATTACTTTGATTTATCTTATCAAATTCGGTATTGGTTGCAAATGCTCACAAGTATCTCAGAATCAAATAAAAAATACATAAAACAAAAATATATACAATGCATTCACCACTTAAAAATTTTGGCACTAATAACAATGAAAATTATTTTCATAAAGCACATAAATAAAAACTATAATAGCTCAGTAAGTTAAATAATTTCCATATAATTGACTTTCATTCAGAAGCAAAATAGCAAACTAGTAGTTATTTTAACATTTGTGCTCATATGAAATACATATAATAGTACTACACTGTATAACACATGCACTGCAGGAATATAATGTGTACAAAATCAGCATTAGAGAAATATTCCTAAGACCAAAAGGCAAAGCCATACTTTCTGACTATCTAGTCCCTCTTGTGACAAAACAATGGTATGACAATGCTTATATCACACATGCATTTAAAACAATCCACCTTTTCTATCCTAAAATATTCTGTAAGTAGTTTTAGGATATAGAATGTCTATCAACTAATATAAAGATAATTATTAGATTGTTTATTTTAAACACAACTTTAATCTTTAAAACATAGACTTCCTGTGTAAAATAGGATTTTCTTTAACATTTATATTCTTGGGTAATTCCACTTCTAAAGGTATTTTACATTCTAAAAAAATGCAGGAAAATTGTATTTAAGCTTTTTGCTGAGAATGACTTTACACACACTGTCTATATGTTTATCTATTAAAGAAAATGAAAATACTTTTTTGTTATATAATCTATGCACGTATTCTTCAAAAATCTGTTGTTTAGTTTAGACACTTAAAAATTTTTAATTAAAATGAATCAAGTACTGAAAATTTAATGTATAGTATGACAACTATAATTAATGTTTACATTGGTATTAGTAATAAAGTTAATATTCATGATCTTGTTATTAGTAATGTTAATAATAATGTATACTTGAAATGCACTAGGAGAACAAATCTCAATTATTCTCACCAAAAATATAAGGTAACTATGAGGTGATGGATATGTGATTATGATAACCATTTCACCATGTATTCATATATCTGAGAATTATGTTATACATCTTAATTATATACAATTTTTATTTGTCAATTATTCCTCAATAAAGATGGAAAAAATAAAAGAAACAATATATGAATTATTTTTACTTATTTCAGCAAATATTATGTGCTTTGAGATTTGTCCAAGCTGACATGTGGAGCTGTGGTTCCTTTATTTTCCCTACTGTGTAATATTTCATTGCATGAATATCTGACAGTTTGTTTATTTTCTCTACTGTGGATGGAAATTTGAAGTACTAGGAGATCCCCAAAGAACCGGAATTGTTTTTTGGAGAGCAGGCCCCTGGTAGTACAGGCTTCTCCTGCTAAGTAAGTGTTCCAGGAGGCTACTGACATCAGTGTACCAACTAGCATTGTTATGAAAAGCTGTGTTCAGGTTAGTTAATTTTTTTTTTGAGATCTTTCAGTGTGTTTGCCTATTTCACAATGAATGATTCACTCAAAAAACCTGAGCACACCATGCTGAATGTTCAGCATTTTTTGACCAAAAATGGCAATGACCCCCCATGCCTCACCCTCCCTATTCACCCAGTCTTGCCCCAAGAGACTTTTTTTTTTCTCTTTTCCCGGATGAAAAAAGTCCTCAGAGGGAACCCTTTGCCGATGTGAAAGAGGTGAAACAAAAAACAGCAGAAGCACTAAAAGGCATGAAAATGGATGAGTTCAAAACTTTTGAGCAGTGGAAAAAGCATCTTAATAGTAGGTGTAGGTGTATTCCATCAAATAGAGAGTAGTTTGAAGGTGACTGAAGTTTAAACATGTAGGAATAAACACACAATTTTTAATTAGTAAATTCCAGGATTTTTTTTGGTTCCTCCATTGTAATTTCTTTGTTGCTGCTATTATTATATACTGTTTAGCTGAAAATTTTCTTATACATGCCTTTGGAGCTCATTTAAGGATTCCTCTACAGTATCTTTTCAACAGTAGAGTTATCAGTCATGCCTATATTTAGTTTTACTACATAGCATCAGAATGTTTTCCAAAGTAATTGTACAAATCTATACCACCAAGAGCAGTGTATGATAGAGCCCATTATGTCAAATCTTGTAATATGTCCTTGTATTGTGGGACTTTCCATTTTGTCAGCCTAGTGCATTGTTAATCATCTCATCGTGGTTTTAATTTGCTTCTACTAATGCTATTATTGCTGCTCACTTTTTCATTTGTTTATTGGTCCTTTGGATTTCTTCTTTTTGAAGTGCCTATTTAAGTCTGTTGCTTGTCTATTGGTTTTTCTTTTAAATATTAATTTGTAGATGGGCTTGAATACTCTGAATGTTAGTCTTGTCTGATATATAAATATATATATATAGAGAGAGTATCTTTTTCCATCTGTGATTAGTCTTCTTTATTTTGCTTTTAGAAAAATCTTTGATGTTTTAAAATTTATCATTTTTGCATCTCATTTAACCAATCATCTCTATTCTAATATTATAAAGATATTACCCTATATTATCTTAAAATATTTTTGTAGTTTTACCTCTCACTTTTAAGTTTTTAATACTTTGAAATTAATTTTTGCCAGGTGCAGTGGCTTGAGTCTATAATCCCAGCTACTCAAGAAACTGAGGCAGAAGGATTCCTTGGGCTCAGGAGTTCAGACTGGCCTGAGCAATATAGTCAGACCCCATCTCAAAACAAAATAAAACACAGCAACAAAAAAGAAGTTAATTTTTATTTATGGGGTGAGTAAAAATTATGTTTCATTTGTGAAAATGCCTAATTATTCATAAATTTTAGATTCAGCTTGTCAAATTCCATAGAAAAGCCTATTGCAGTTTTGACTAAAATTGTATTGAATCTCTCTTAGGAGAAAATTGAAATCTTTATAATATTGAGTCCTACTATCCAAGATCATTTATTTAGGCAATTTTTAACATCTTCTAATAAATTGTTATAATTTTCCCACAGAGACCTTTTATAGTTTGTGGACTTATTGTTGTTGTAAGTGGTATAGTTTAAAAATATATTTGCAGGTGTTTTTTATAGATATCCTTTACTCAGTTGAAATACGTTTTCTTCTATTATTGATTTATTGTTTAACTTCATTGAGTGCTTTTACTGCATCTATGGTGGTGATGCTATTTATCTCTTTAGTTTGTTAACTCCATTAATTGATTTTTCTAAAGTTAATTGATCTTATATGGTACTTTTGCAACTCAACAAGATAATGAATTATGATGTATCATCTTTTAAATACATTGCTAGGGTTGTTTTGATTTTTTTTAATATAAATTTTGTATCTATGGTCATTAGTGAGTTTAGCTTATAATTTTCTCTTCTTGTCCTCTCCATATGTGTGGTTTTGATATTCAGATAATGCTTGTTCTCATAAGAGGGACTGAGAATTGCACCTTCTTTTTTGGTTATCCTTTTGTTATTTATTTAATCAATTGCATCATAGTTTTCAAACATGTTTTGTATAATATCCACGACTTTACAATTTATAAGGCTTATTTTGCAATTTAGAATTTCATTAATTAATTTCATGTGTCAGTGTTGTTTCATTGTACTTTAAAGTGTTTCATGAAAAAAAAACAAAACTTTTTTTCTTCAACTATTGGATACAATGACAACTTTTACTGATCTTGTTTATGGTTTTAAGTTCCAAGGAAATAAACTTGAAATCAGAGTATGAAGAATGTTCCTTAAAAACAATACTCTGATTTTTTTACTACTTCTTAAAGGGGCAAAAAATGCTAAGCCCTTCAAGAAAGCTATATAGTTCCACCAACACTGAGTACTGGCTTAGAAGGGAAGATACAGTAACAGCTAATGAAGGATTTTTTTAAATAGCTCTATAATTTAGATTAGTAAAATAGGGAAATAAATTATTATAGTATAAAGCTTACATGAGCTAGTAGCCAGAAGATGGCCCCCAATAATTCTACAAATATGTAGTCTTCTTCCACATTGAGTAGGGCTGACCTCTGTAACAAATAGGGTATTGTGGAAATGACTACTGTTTGAAGCAAGGAGAGTTATTGCATCTTCTGCCTTGCTTTGTTACCTTGCTCATGCTGCGGGAAACCAGCTGCCATTTCCTAAGTCCTCTAACAATCATGTTGAGAGGTTTATGGGGCAAAGAACTAAAACCTCCTGCCTACAGCCAGTGAAGAACTGAGATATCTTGCTTTGAGCCAAGTGAATGGACCATTTTGGAAGTGGGTACTCCAGCCCAGTATAACATCTTCACTGTAACTTTGGGAGAGAAACCGAGCTAAAAGAACCCAGTCAAGCTTCTTTTGGATTTCTGATGCACAGAAACTATGTGAGAAGAAGGGTTTATTGTTGTCTTAAGCTGCCCAATTTTAGGTAATTTGTTACAGAGCAATAGCTATCTAATACCATGAGATTAGAGAGAATGTGGAAGCAATAAAACAAATGGTCACCACTGAATCTTACAATCTTGGTTATCGCAATTTAAAATAAAGTACAAAATTAAGAATTGACTACAGTAGGACAGATAAACTACTATACAAGCCTGATGCATGAGGACAGATAAAAATGAAGGAAAACCCTGTAGAGAATGAGAAGGACAATAAAGAGCACGTTTAAATTTAAATCAGACAATTTGGCTTTTAAAATTCTAATTCCAGAATGTGAGGATAAAGGACCACATTAAATCAGAATGATTATGCGGTTTTAAGGAACCAATATATAATGTTTATTTCTCCTCAAGTTCACATTCAGAAACAAAAGAAAATAAGAAATGATTGATCAATACACAGTAATGAAAATGCCATTTTTATTACTGATTAAGCTAAATGTAGAGTATGGCCTTATAACGGCTTTCAAAGGGCTTCTTACTGTTTTCTTTCTGAACTAGACAGAATAACACAAATAATCATTGTTATCCAATAAAAACTGGAAGATAAGGGATGAGCTGAACATACTCAACTACCACTTCCAAACTGACCAATCAGAAAAGTGGCTATTCCTCCCCTGGGAAGGGTTGAATAAAGGATGGGCAAAGGTCTGTCATATCTCAACAGAAGTCCTTTCACAAGGAGAAAGAAACAGGGGGTTTCTCTCTTAATAAATGATGATAAGTTTAGAATAATGAAAGAAAGTGCTATGACACTTAGCAGAAAGTTTACTTTTGACTTTTATAATTCTGTCTCAAAAGTGGTAATTCAATTTTAAACATATTTTGTTCAATTTATGATGATGATTTTGACTAGGCATAATGTCAAAACCATGGGTCTAGGAATGGGTCATATGAACAGGCATTCAGAAGGAAATCATGAGTACTGTAATCATATAATAATACTTAAGTGACTATAAAATAACTCAGGTATGCTTAATTTGGAAACCGCTGCATAGTTGTAGCATAAGGCAGAAAGCATGCCTATTTGTTTGTCTCATTAACCTTCTTGAGGAGCTAATGGAACTTCTATCAAGCAAATGGATTGATACAAAAATGTCTTACAGAATTTGGGGGCGGGGGCTTGAGTGGGTAATGTGCATTTTGAAACCTATATATGGAATTGAGTATTTGGGGAGATAGTTTTAAAACTTCTATATAAGTTAGGGTAGGAAGAAGAGGTAAAAGGACTGTCTCATTTTGTGGTCTTAAGCTGGAGTATGAAGCAGAACGCAATAAAGACCAGTTATTAGCAAGAATGGCCCGAGATCATTATGCTTAAAATGTTTCCCATATGAGCCAAGCTTTTTAACTAAGGGGGAGGAAGCATATAAAAAAGGCATTACACTTTGAATCCCTTTGCTGTGTTTCTCACATCTGAAACTGAACCCATTTTCAACTGCCTCTTCGAGCATTACTAAATAAGTGCTGGAAAGAAATAGCAAAAACCATGAGTTGCCTAGGCTGGCCAAGGTCTGTGACATTTCTTTGCAATGAATTAGAAAGAAAATAAAATGTTAGGACTTTTATCTTAATGGTTGGGGCTGTCATCAAGAAAGACAATCATGTCTGAAAAATTGAACACTGCTATGCTCAACTGTGGTTCGAACTTACATCTGGCTTAGGATAGAAACCCAAATATCATTGGTACAGTAATTTTAAAAATATTTATTTAATGCATATATTCTAAGTGAACCACACTGTTCCTAGCCTTTGACAAGCAACTCATTCACATAGAACTTTAATTCCTTTATAGAAAGTAGCTAATTAAAGTGAAAGTCATTGAACTTGGACTTATACAAACTGATATACAATGTATAACTAAGTAATCTCAGGAAAATCATTTTATCGCTCTGAAAATATAACAATAAAATGGGGATCACAATACCTTCTAATAGTGTTGCAGAGATTTAAAAAAATTGCATGTACCAGATGTTAAAATGGGATTCTTTCTATCTCGGTTTTTGGCTATGGCCCAAAAGGCGGACATGAAGAAAAAAAGAATAGGTGGCAAGTATTTTTCTTGCATTCCAAAGTGAGGTGCTAGACCTTTGTAGCATTTGCAAAGAAGATTGCTAAAAATGAATTTTTTTCCAACTTTAATCCAGTAAAAGAAATGATGCTGAATAGTTGAGAAAGGGAGAATTTCTTGGGAGCAAGCTATTGAAAAATGACAGCATTTTTCCTCTTTCTTCACATAGAGGAAGGGTTTCAAGAAAGTCATTCATAGTTTAAAATACACCCATTGAAGTATGGTAGACCCAATGAAATAATGGAATCTGAATGGCAAGAAACTGTGAGAATTGGCTTGCTATAAGAGTGAAAAGATGACTAGTCAACGGACAGCTTTACTTTCAGTAATCAGACTCAAGGATATGGGTTTTCTGTGGGCAGATGTAGAACACGTGGATAGAGTTGGCCTCAGTGAATTATAAAGTGGAGCTTGCTCCAAGGGCTTTCTGCCAGGGCTGATGGGTGAAGCAATCTCAGCAGGATGTGGTGGTGGTGTCAGATGGGGAAGATGAGAGAATAGGCGAGGATGAGGATCATCACTGACCTGCTGGAAGAGGAGCATTGTTGGAGGCAAGGATGTTTATACTAATGTTCCCACCAGGGGTTGTGTGAGGATTCCCAAAAATATTCCATGATAAGGACTCAGCTTTAAGCATTCACCAAGTCCAGAGGGCACTAAATTCAGGTTATGATAGTATTGGTCAAGTAAGACTTTTTTTTTTTTTTAACTTCTTCTGCATGCATCTCCATCTTTAATTCTAGAAGAGACAAAAAGAAGCCTATTATGGGTAGAGGAAAGTGCGAATGTAAACTGGCTACAATCCCTTTTTTTTTTTTTTTACTGCTTTCTAGCACCAATGTGGCCCCAAGCTGGGAAAACAAGAAACTTTAATAATATTCATAGTTTGGGCTAAGACATAGAATGATTATTTTTCACTATATGGTTATTTTTCTAGTAAAAATGACCAAAGAATCTTATTTTGATGTAACCAGTAGGGCCATTAATACCTGCCTTTGGGTTTATCCAAGGGATAGGGAACAATAACTCTCACTGAGTGACTTTGAGTGCTTTGAGTGGAGGGTAAAATTGTTTCTCTGATTATGTCCTATGGAGTTCTTCTCTTTCAGTTAAGTAATTTTTATAACAATGTTCAGAAGTAAATGTTTCCTTTATTTTTCCTAATTATTTTATTTTTGTAGAAACAAGATCTCGTTTTGTTACCCAGGCTGGCCTCAAACTTCTAGTCTCAAGCCATCCTTCTACCTAGGTCTCTCAAAGTGCTGGGCTTACAGGCATGATCCTCCTCTAGGAATGAAGTGTTTCTTGACCTTAATTTATACAAGGTGTCTAACTGTGCGGGGTGTCTTCCCTCTGCTCCCTAGATCTAGTCTTTGCCTTTTCTCAGCCCACTTTTAACCTTAGGAGATTGAACTTTTTGGATTGCATAAAATTTCCTTGTGCCCTCTGGCTTTGGCTTGGATCAAGTAATGGGCAACTTGGGAAGAGAGACTGGATAAAGAGCAGGAGAGCGGTCAGAATAATTTTCTCCTGGTTCCCGCCTTGTAAGACCTCTTTCAGTTAGTTATGCCCTGACGCTTTTCTGAAGGCATCTAACTCTCCAGGACTCTGATTTCTGGAAAATTTTCCCTTTGTTGTCTTCTCAGACTGGGCTGTTGTGCTATCAGTTATGATTTGCCTATACCCAGACTTTTGTACAGAGTCTTCTTTTGAAAAAACCCTTCTCAAATTTTCCTGTTTCAAAGGTGTCACTTGTTGGCCGGGCTCGGTGGCTCAGCCTGTAATCCCAGCCCTTTGGGAAGCCGAGGGAATTGACTGAGCCGGCGGGTTCGAGACCCACCCAGGCAACTTGGCGAGACCTCGTCACTACAATAAATAAAAAATTAGCCGGGCGTGGTAACGCGCGGCTGTAGTTCCGGCTACTTTGAAGGTTGAGGCAGAAGGATCATCGGACCCCAGCAGGTCGAGACTGCGGTGGCCGGGAGGGTGCCACTACCCTCTAGTCTGGGCGACCGAGTGAGACTCCAACTCAAAAACCAAAACCAAAAGCAAAAACAAAAAAACCCAAAGGTGTCACTTGTTTACTCTTGAAATCCTGACTGACATAATATAACTTGCTACTGACTTTAAAATATTAATGGGAGAGTTAAAGCAATGACAGTTGTAAAATGTTGACTAGTACTTACATTCAAATATACAGTATTATTATTATTTTTTGCAAGATATTTTCATTGTTATGTGAAGGAGTGAGAGAAAATTCTTTAGGAAGATTCCATATCTTTTAACATTAAAGGTTTATTCAAATAGTAGATTCTATTATGCCAGAAATATAGTCATAACCTCAGACTTTAAACAAGTGAACCGAAATGAGGAAAATATTTTGGATTACAAAGCATGGTTGAGTTAAAGTAATTTGCACATTAACCAGAAAATGAATCTATTGTCACATTCAGGTAAGAAAATACATTAAACCGTACAAAATAGGAAACAACAGGAAGTTATTATATTAATTTTAACATAAACTAACATAAGCTTTTCCCTGTTTAGCTTTTTATAGCTTTTTATATTTATTTGTTTTCATTTTTGCTCCCCCCCAACCCCCGACTTTCATGCATCCTTCTGTTTCCACCTCTTGGTGGGCCTTTTCTAAAGTATATTTACATTTTTTTTCTTTTCTGAATATTTTATGGTAATTTATAATATAATAATACTTTTTTTTTTTTTTTGAGTTGTAGTCTCACTGTTGCCCAGACTGGAGTGCAGTGGCCGCTCCCGGCCACCGCAGCCTCGACCTGCTGGGCTCCGGGGATCCTTCCGCCTCAGCCTTCCGAGTAGCTGGAACTACAGGCGCGCGCTACCACGCCCGGCTAATTTTTTTATTTATTGTAGAGAC